>VZRQ01006372.1:120795-287278 GCA_013397975.1 Machaerirhynchus nigripectus | reverse complement strand
TTGGAACTGGAGTTAGAAAAATGAAAATCAGTAATTCAGCAATGGTAATTAACTGTTGTGGCAATCTGGAATTTTTTATCAAGTGTTCTAATTCTACAGTGACTATTACATTTGAAATAGGAATGAACCCACAATGTGTTATCCTAAATCATGTAAATTTGGTTTAACAGCTTTAAAATTGACTGTCACCAAGTTCTTGCCCTTCTTTCCAAGTAATTAAAAATATACCTGTTCTGTTCTTCTCTCCAGACATAAAACCATGCTGGAACCACATGGGACCTAAACATTCTTTTGAGCCAGCAACAAACTGTGTTCTTATGTGTTCTGAATGCTTTTAATGTCTGTGTTATCTGAGAACTGGATCCCATTTGTATGTTCTAGAGGGTAAAACAGTGCAAAATTTTGCCACAAGACAGCAGACATAGAAACAGAAATAATTCCTATGTTAATTCCTATTTTTTTAGAAGTGAAGCCGATTTCTACTCTATCTCTTGGTGCTGTGCTGAACACCCTACATAAAGCCTTGGGAGCTGGCAGCTCTCTCCAGATGATGTTCCCAGAGCACAGCACAGACCTGGATTGGTAAATCCAAACCACGGAGCTCATGGCTTTTGGCTCCAGAGTGTGTCCTTGGAGTGGGCCCCAGGGCACTGCTGTTCTCCACCTGCTCTTGGAATCTCCTCACAGCACAAACCATGCCAAGGACAATGCAGATCTCACTTGAGATTGGGAACCACAAGGGGCTTCATTCAGCCACATACATGCCACACTCATCTGTTTGAGAAAGTACATGCAAGCCTCAGACTTCCCAAAAAGAGGCATTTTCATGAAGTTGTACCACCATTTTAGAAAGAAAAAAAAAGAAGAAAAAACAGAGGTAAAAGCACTGACTTTAAAAGGGATCAAATACATTGTCACTAAAAGAGTGCAGAGTTCACAGAAATCCATTATTTCTTATAGGCCTTCTAGTTTCACTAACAAATCCATCCTGGAGGTTGGTTTTTTCTGTGACTGAGTCAAAATCCACTCTAACATTCTGTGCTTATAAACTTGGAATAAATTTCAGCAATCCTCTTGTTTGTTTTTTCTTTTTTGCAAAGTTTTCCAGCTTTATGTAACGAGATTGGCATTAAAAAATTGTTTTCTGAAATGTCTCAATACTGAATTCCCTGCTTCTTCTACAATTCTGGTTAATTAAAGGTAAATTAAATCTAACCATGTCACCCAATTACATCTACACTGCCCGTTTTATTACATGTGTCTAGGTTGACAGCATAAAGAATTGCCTTCAATAGAAGAAAAGCAAATTATTCTCAATTTAAACTGCTGGGACAGCATTTTAATTCTTCAACACTTGATAAGCACTTAACAGAAAAGGACAAAATTGCCTTAAAGAATCAAACCTTCTGTTTTTCAATTGACTTCAGTAACATGAAGCTTTTTAATTAAGTACACCAGAGCAGTTTATTGCTTTAGCTGGTTCTCTGTACCTTTGAGTCTTCTAAAGTATAAACCCTTTTATGTGGTAATAACATTCCATATAGGTTTTCAAACAGCATAAAGGTATTGCTTTAGCCCACTTATGCATAGGTCTCTACATCTGCTAAGTAATTGCTTTTTTCTTAAATGAAATATTAGAACACTAGAGCATGTACTGTGTACGTACGGACACTGTGGATAGTGTATAATAAAATCATTCATGCTGCAATAATTAAAGCATGTGTCAGCATTTTCATTTCAAACTCCATTTTTCAGGTGTTTATAATTCAGCCATAAAAAATTGTCTTGGACTCTTTCCACTATATCTGAAGGCCACGAATATATATCCATAAAGAAGTTTATAGGTTTTGAACACTTGTTTTGCAGGTGTAGAACTGAAAAACAGTTTTGATTTACAAATGAAGTTTGACAAGTCGCCACTGGCATTTTTAAACCCAAACAAATCCAAAACGCTTGAGATTATCAGGTTCATAAACCCGTGCTTTCTGTGAGATTGTGTTAATTGCTGCAAACGGGTGTTGTCAACCCTCATCAAATTTGTACTTGGTCATGAAAACGCTGATAAATGCTAACAATAAGTAAATTTGTAGCCTACAAGATCTTAAATCTAATAATGTGAAGTGTGATTGGCATGTTTTTTTATGAATGCAAGTATATATATATTTAAATCTTTATAAAGGTGCTAAATAAAAACCGTATGCTAAATACATGCATTATGGAAGTCAGCGTGTATTTTGGCAGAAATTTCCCTCTAGAGCCAGCATTATCTGTTTTTATCACAGATCCAATCCTGCATGGGCATCAGCTGTGTCTGCTCTCCCACAGTACCCGGTTAATGTGCCTTAAACTTGGCGTGAGGAGAGCCATTGCAGTGATAACAGAGTAGCTCACTTGATATGCCATTAAATCTTTCTTCTGCTAAAATGGCTGCCAAGTAAGGTCACCTGGAGAAATGATGAACCACAAGAAGTTCCATGAAATAACAAACAGGGTTTATTTAGCTTGCTATATCCCTGCCACCTCATACATGCGCTCATCAGCTTGTGGAAATTTGGCCTGCAAAGAGGTGGAAGCACTGATCCATGGACCATCAAGCTTTGCTGGCACGCTGTGTCCTTGTGGATGTGTAAGGAGCCCTGACAGAGCTGTTCTCTGCAGTGCTGGCCATCTGCACAGCCTTCTCATATCTCTGTTTCATCAAAGGGAAATTAGCATTGTCTCTATTAAATTAAGGCTGGGTTTTTTTCCCACCACTGAAGTTGGAATTGTGATTATCTGTTACTTCTATTCTATCCTATCCCTCTCCATCCGCACCATAGTGCTGTATCACTTTTCAGCTGGGCATTAACCAATGGAAGATTTATTAGGGATGAGTCTTTGTCTCGGTGATCAAAACAAACCAAAATATGCTTTCCCCTAAAGAGCAAAAAGCTCTGCAAACCACTGCCTTCAGGCCCTGTTCATATCCATTCTGCTTATTATTTGGCTTGGAGAGGCAGAAGTCTTCATGTGGCAACACAATGACCCTAAAATATAACTTTGTTTTGTTTTCATCTTGATTCATGTGAAATGTTGTGAAGGCTGTGTTTCAGCTGCTTAAATTACATTTTGAAAGCATGATGCCTGGGATCATGAGGTGAATAACCCATTTTGTATTAGGGCAGGTTGGACTAGGAAAATTTTTGGGATGATGCAGAAAGACTCTACAGGGGACAGAGGTGGTATTGTTGGTGACATACTCGTCTTTAACTTTTGTGCTCTTATAGAGAACCTTTTGTCTTCAGAATCTTTACTAGGAGAATAAGTCCATCAGGCACTGCCCTCCCTCAGTCAAACACAAGAATTCCTATGGAACAGAAATATACTTGGACTTAACTAATAAATTAGTTCTTTAGGAATTTTATAAAATAAGATTTAGAAAAACAGGGGGGGAGTTTTGTCATAGCATTGAAAAGAAAACCTATGTCTGTGTGAATGCATAGGGCCTATGACTTAAAAATCAACATTACTAAAACTGTGTCATGTATCAGTTCCCCAGAGGTAAGGGTGTATTTGGACTGTAAGAAAACCTGCCAGGATAAAAAAACTTCCAGTGGAAATCACATTACCTTGTACAATGCCTTTCGTTTTGTTCAATGTAAATTTTGAGGGCAACACTAATGTTATTATACAGGTATGACCCACATCTGTGACATGCACCATGTGAATTTGCTGTGCAGATGTTTCAAAGACTGGTTTAGATTCGTGGAGCTTTTAAAGTCCAATACAACATTCTGGAAATGTAACAAACTGATTTTTGACCCCAGCCCCTCCTTTGTGCAGTACTGTTGGCCAATTTGTCCCAGTTTTACAGGTTTTTTAATTTTAATGTTGTCAGAGTAACAAAACTCATAGCTGGTGTTACTTTAAAACCAATCAAAATAAAAATTGTGCCCTGCTGTTAACTCCAAGGAAGAAACTGAGATAACACCTGAATTGAATTTAAAAGAGTAAATCCAAAATAACATTTGGAAAAAAACCCAAAAAATCTAGTCCAGTTGAATATTTTTGTCACTTTTAAATTTAAAGGAAAAAAATAATGAAAAATAAATTATTCTGATTCATGGTTTCCTTACCACTGTTTTCTGAGGTTTTACACCAGAGTGTAAGCTACTGAATCAAACTCGTAGTCATTGTGCATGGGATTTGTGCATATCATGGGGTTCATATATCTTTATCACCCTTTAAAAAACAGCAGTAAAAAACGCCAGAAAGCCTTTCCCATTAATCATTTCAAGTGAACTCACATTTTTAGAAGAAGGAGAGAGGCGTGTTGCTTTTAAAATGCACTCCTTTGCTGTTTGTTTTAATAACATTTGCACTCCAGTGCCTCATAGGAGAAGGAGGGTAGTATGCAGCCTGTCTCTAGAAAAGCATGATTTTCTTTTTCTTCCTGAAGTTTAACTTCCATTATTCCTGAATATTTGTACCTGCTGCCATCAGGATCTAAGCTCCTTTGGAGATCAACCTACCATTAATTATGAGAAAAACCACTTCGTGAACTGGTACTAAACCATCAGAATGATAAATCAGAATGACAGCATTATTTCATACAAGCACTTTATGTGAACATCTGCAAGTCTATATATTAAGAGCAAAATTATCAACAATCAACAAATCAACACCTCTTTACTGTGATACCAATGAGTTAAATAAGCAAAAAGAACAGCTTTATGGTATTTTAAGACTTTCATGTTGATATAGAGCAAAAAGACACAAAGTATAACATTGTCTGAACCCACCAGAAATTTTGGAAAACATTTTTTTGTAATTGAGGTGATTTAATTTCAATATAGACATCAGCAAGAAATCTTATTGTATCCAGATTCCTAAAATATTTGTTTATCTTTGTATCAGACCTACTTGGTATTAAACCTTATTTAAAAAGTATGTGTCAGACATTCGCTACCAAAACCTAATTATCACTGGACTTAAGCTTCCTAGATCAAAGGCTTAGTTTCCATAGCAGTAACCAAAATGCCCTCTTAAGCAGCAGCTCATGCATCAAATCAGCATTGGTACTTAGTTAATGTAAGAAGAATGAAAATCAAACTGTGTTCACTTCTACATGAATACAGAGAAGCACCCAAGACTTTGGAAAGTAAAATTTACAAGTTTGCAGCGCATTGGTGTAAATGACTGGGGCAATTTTAATGTTAATAACACTAGCAGTGCTTGCTGACTAGACCTGCAGCACACTGGACTTAGCAGGAAAAAGACCTGAACTAGCTTAGAATTGATGCTTTATATGAAGAATAATAACACAGATGAAGAGAAACTTTCATCAGTGATTGCTTATGGAAAATATTTTGGATTTGTGGAACATACATTATTTGAGGTTTTCCTGTAACCCTAGCTAATGTTCTGGTAATCTTTTGATGCTCATCAGTAACACATTGTTATGCCTATAAGCACTTTTTCTACATCTTTTTCCGTTTAAGATTCATTAAGTCTTTAGCAGCCATGAGTAATAGTATCAAAGAAGATAAAACAGGATTCATTGTGTCATGCAA
Organism: Machaerirhynchus nigripectus; assembly: GCA_013397975.1. Lineage (NCBI taxonomy): Eukaryota > Metazoa > Chordata > Aves > Passeriformes > Dicruridae > Machaerirhynchus > Machaerirhynchus nigripectus. The sequence goes on along the minus strand of VZRQ01006372.1, from coordinate 281,726 downwards.
TACCTATAGCTTCCACTACACTTGCGAGTGGGAGTGAAATTAAAGCCTTCTGCTGAAATGTTGGTTATAGAAAGAAAAAAGATGTGGTTAATATTTCTCTCTGTAGTGGTTTTGTTAGTAAACACTGTGGTAAGATTATGTTTATTAACAAAATTTTCAAAATGACTACTGAGTAATTAACAAATTCTTTATTACTATAGTTAACCGATGTGTTAGACACTATGCTTCCATTATACATCTGAAGTAGAACTGACAATTTGCCATTGGGCTCTTTTTTGAGCTGATATAGCAAAAAATTCTCAAATGTCTTTGCCTAAACTAAGCTACCCAGGGTTGCATTCATCCATGTAAACAAAAAACCAACACAGCCTAATAAAGAAAAATTTAGGTCTGAACATTTAGGTGAATAACATATGCTTTGTGATCTGGATTTTTTTTTCAGAGCTTGCTCTTCTTTGGGTAAAGGTAATGACAATCAAGTTTATGCATAAAGCCAAAACTCTGTTACAATCATGAGTTGTAGCTGGGGTCAGGATTAAGCTTTATAAAATAGAAATGCCATATTTTTTCTTGTTGAAATTAGTTTGGGCACTGAAGCCAACAGAAGAGGTCTTGAAAGATCCAAAACTCCATTTCAAAGTGTGGAGAAGCATAGGACATAACATTTCTTGAGAGTATATATGTGTATATATGCATGCATATATCAGAAAGATGGTGAAAGACAGAAAAAAAGTAGGTTAAGTGGTTACTCTGCACACCCTCAAAACTCATAGTCATGGTAAACAAATTGGAAGAAGAGGAATCACATGATGCTTATTTAAAATATTTAAAAGTTGTTCTATTGCAAAAATGTGCTGAGAAGTAGTAAATGGTACGATAACTTAAATGCAAATGTGTAATATCTGAATCAAAAACTTATGTTAAAGCACACTAGCTAACACAGCACATATGATCAAAACACACAATGCTTTTTTAGTTTTCTTGAAATAAATAAACCAGCAACTGGGATAAAATTTGTCAGGTATGTTTATACAAATTGAAACTTTTAAGTTGGTAGCGTCACCCTCCTTTTTTCTTCCTATCCCTAAATGCCTTACAGAGCAATGGGTTGCATTGAAGGCAAATTATGAAATACCTCTCAAAATTCGTTACAATAGATGTGAATTTGACACAAAAAATGTGTCCCATAACTCTGTCATCTCACCTGTACTTGGTTGTACCTTAACCTCATGTCTGTACTGCCATGTCTCGGGCCGTGTTTTATGTAGTAGTATTATCTATGGCTTGTTGCAAAGTTTCATTCAAGAGCCATACATTATGCAGCTGACTTATGGTAAGCAGGAATGTTTCGTGAACTCATTCTTGCACTTTGTAACTGGAAAGAAACCACTGCTGACTATGGCTTTTAAAGTCTAAAAGTCATTTTCCACTGGCTTCAATTTAAGAGAGGGAAAATGCCTACTGCTATTTATTAGTTATGCTATTTATTAGTTCTTTGAAAATGACTTTCTATTAATCAAAGTCTGTCCCAGCCATTACAAGGCAGTTGTTGGAGCCAGAGAATAACTTCAGTACTGAAGTGTAAGAGTTGGAATTCTTACAGGGTTCATGAATGAGAGAGACAATGAAATTAGATTCTCTCCCTGTAGGGGGTAGACGTTGACCACTGCCTGATGCCAGCAACTACAGGTCTAAATATTTCTTCTGGAATGGTGGTTTTACCTTCCTAAACTTTCAACTTCTAAATTGCCATATTTAGAATCTTGGTGTTAACAGACTGGATGTTTTCAGCAGCAGATCAGGCTAATGGCTATCATGCACAAAGGATAACTGTAGCAGTTAAGCCATGGCTAATTAAAAGAACCATATATACTTGTCTGTCCAAGAGCACCTCTTCTGCAGAAAGGAAGACTAATGAAAATGTTTTATAGGCATAACTGTGCAGACTCATTTCTTCCACTTCCAGTGTTGACAACAGCCTCCAACCTGAGTAATATTTCAGAATAAATTGAGAAGTGTCATCTCAATGGATCGTCCAGAAAATAAATTCAGACATACTTGTATGCATTCTTACAGTGTGTCATCATCTGCTTGAGGTGCTGGCAAATTCCTTTTATAATGCATGTGTTTATTTCTCAGAGAGAACATTCTGTATATGCAACGGACACATTCTTTTACATTTTACATTCCACCTGAAAGTCCATCACAGAAAGCTTATTAATGTCCTTCAGGATATACAGTTCAGTAGTAAATAGACTCCCAATAGCAAAGTAAATCTCTGGTAGGAGGCTCGAATAATATGTGTGTGTGAAGATCAAATCTTGACTTCAAGTTCAAGTGCAGTTTAACAGCGAATCCAAAGTTGTAAATGCAAAGTAAAGGCAATTTTAAGGCTGCTTTAAACCAAGCATGAAAGACTGAGTATTCAAAGTCAAGATTCTGTACATCTGGTTCTAATATGCCTCTTGCATTTTAGACAAGCAACCTCCTTTTCTTGTTTCGAGCTTTACTATCACTGTAGTTATACAGTTTGTGAGTTTATAGTTTGGCACCATTCTAAGTATGTTTGAATTAATGGTTTGGTAAAAAAAATAATGCAGCTTTCTTTTTGATTAAGTGACTTCCCTTTTTAATGTTTTAATACCTAACATTTCTAATTCTTGTTTCCTCCTTCGCCTCCTCACCCCCACCACACAAAAAAAATAAAAACAGAAAAAGAAAAAAGAAGAAAGGAAAGGAGGATGTCTGGACTATTTAGATCTTAAAAAATGAAAACTTTCTTAGTTTTAACATTCTCATTTATCCAGTTTTAGTAACAGTGATCAAAATTCTGCTCAGCAATCAGATATTCAGGTATTGTACAGACACACACCTTAATAGAGAAATAGACCCATGTGTTACCAATACCATTATATAGCTCAGTTTTAGATAAGAAAGTTGCTTCAGCCCAGCTGTATGGTCTGAGTAATCAGGCTGAAGTAGCAGGACAAGGGCACAGTGTAAAATGAAACAGAAAGAGATACACAAGGGATCTGCATGCAAACATTATTCTGCTTCATTTCTGCACCAACCTTTAGAGGATTCCCTCAAAAGTAAACACAGTTAATAAATTCCCAAGTAAAATAAGTAAATACAAATTTTCCACTTACTGTGTGCTGTGCTTTGTCCGTGCACTGAAGAGAAGAGGCAGTTCTGCAGCGCTCACCTAGATCCAGGTTGCTTTCTAAATTAGTCATACATGTGAGCTGGAGGAAGCACATTGACTTTTTAACTGTGCAAAGAGCAACCCATCTCTGTGCTGCCAGACAACCCTTCAGGACACGGGGCTGAACTTCAGCACAAGAGCACGGCATCTATTACGCTTGAGGCTCTACCATTTCACCTACACCTGGGTGGATCTATCAAGCTTCATCTCTATTAGGGTGGTTTGACTATGTGGTTGAAAGAAAAAAAAATAAAAAGAGAGAGGGGGAGAGAGGGAAAGAGAGAGAGAGAGAGAGAGCGAGAGAAAAAAGGCTTGCCGTTGTCACACTTGTTTCCTATTAAAGAGCCTTACGGTGGATTGAGTAATTGTGTACGAAGGTAGTCTGGCTGGCAGATGTGTGCAGCCCCAGTGGAGCACTCGATTCGAGGCAGATGGGTTGTACCAGGGCGCAAACAACATTGGAGAAAGAGAGGCGTGATTAAAACAGCAGGCCGCCGCTTTACAGCGCTTGGAAGTGGGGATAGCATGAAAGCTCCCAGGAACTACAGCTCCCCAAAATGGGAACTGCACAGGCACAAGCAACCTGCAATAAAACAAACCTGATAAAGCCCAGCGGATGATCAAATCGACCGATTTATGCAACAATACTGAAACCATCATGATTATTAATGAACCTTTCTCCCCTCCTCCTCCTCCTCGCAGGCACTTACATTAGAAATACTTAGTTGCAAAGACCATGAGCATGGGTTTATTCAAAACAGAATCCTGGGCTACCGTACAATCTGAAGCATCTTTTGGAAGTCGATTAGAGTTACTTTGAGGGTTTTACATTGTCTCTCATGTCTGGTTTAGTTTAAAAGAAAAAGAGAAGCCGAACAGTGGGAGTGAATCTGCCGTTAGCAGTTATTTCAGAGAATAGTTGAAGCAGATTGTCAGAGAAGTGAACAAGGAAACCTTATTACAAACTTCTGTCTGACATGCATAGGGCCAAAATCAGCCTCAGTATAACCGCACCAGTATATGTCAGGGCTGATTTTGTCATGTGGCCTCTCCCAGGTTATTGAAACTTGGCCACAGCAGATGGTCGGAGAATCCCTGTTATCACAACAATGGTTTGTAATAGTACACGTTACACTCCTACGCAGACAGGAGAGAAGGGCTACTTGTACAGTACTGAAATGATCTCAAGTGCAGAGCTCCCATGTGTGAGCTCATGTGTGTGCCGGCTGTCTACTTTGAGGTTTAAGTAGAACTTAAATAATGCTTGCCCGCTCTTTGCCGGACTTCTACTTAGAAATGATGAGTCTGATACAATTCCCTCAGTGAATCTCCACTTCATTTTTTTCCGCTTAGAGTGAAACATCCCACAGTGCAGATGCCTGAATTTGAGCTGATCATCCTGGGACACCTTCATGGTCAAAGGTGAGAAACAGGCACTGCAGGAAGGCAGCAAGACTGAACATGTGGATGTGTCTAAGGAGGTTGAGCAAACTGCATCTTGTTCCTGCTGATTATTGTGGCATTTTGGATTTAAGTTAACTAAGGTAAATCCGCCTCTCCTCGTGTCTGATCCACAACTGGTTTAAATCAGCATTGATCAATATAGTTATGATGTCTTATAAGAACTGAGATTATCCTCATGCAGCCCAAAACAATACTACTATAGTATTCTAGGACACCAATGTAGGATACTATAGTACTTATTTATTGTGTATGGGGAATGCTGGTCCCTAATATCTACCAGCTGTTTTATCAGGACCTTTAGACAAGAATGGTTTATATACAAAATCCTATGGATATTTCCCATCTAAGCTCTTGTTATTAATTTTTCAATAAGGCCCATTCATATCCAGGTAACTGAAACAGCAAAGGAAACATAAAAATTGACAAATATTTTTCCTTTCATAGCAGAGTTTCTTTTTTATTTTTTCCACGCTGTAGGATTGTTTCACAAGTGTCTGTTTTTCATTGCTCCCTCAGTTTAAGAAGGTAGATTGTTGGCATATTCTTTTCTCTTAATGAAGTTTCTTAGTCACACACAAAAGAAATTAAGCAAGAATTAGGGATTAATGAACCTTAAAATGCATATATGAGAGTTGCCTAAAGTTAGTGCCTAAAGTTAGTACCTAAAGTACCTAAAGTTAGAAGACATCTATATTTAAAGTTCATCAAAAATTTTCAGTTCTGAGTCTGGCGGTAGTAGAATGTCACAGGCCTCGGGACACTGAATAGTTTGTTGTCCTTTTCATGCCTGCAGTTTTGGGATTCTTGAAAAGTGAACTGTTCATCTTCAATCTTGAAACGTTTTCTTGGACTTCTGGCAGAGTAGCCTTGTACCAAATGGACTTCCAGTTTTCATGGCAGCAGAAAGAATTCTAACACATGACCCTACTGTTTGGCTAATAGCAACAAGCTATCTGCAATTAGATGCTTTAAATGCCTGATCTTTGGGTGATATAGGACAGGATTCCCTGGCTCAGATTTAGCATGGGAAAGCTACAGTGTTCAGCCTGGTAGCAGAGACTCGCCTGAGGTAACAGTGATAGAAAATGTCACTTTTTCTATTTACCAAAGACTGTTTAATATAAGACAGTTTGACAAAAAAGAGCTTGACTATCTGTGACAGGATGCCGAAATGGATTTGGTCCCTTCAGGAGGAAAAAGGACTGGACCAAGGATCAGGATATTTATATTCCAGAAGAGGCTTTCAACAGAAATATTTTAGAGTGAAAGACTGCTCTTTAAAGGCATCATTTTTGCCTTTTCCCTGCCTTCTCTGATCTCCTGAAGTGAAATAAGTGGACATACACTTTCAGTGAAAAATTCTAAACAAAGGAAGATACATAATATGACAAATAAATGAGGCACCTCAGATACTCAGAAGGAAGTGTTCAACAATGCTCTCTTCTTCTGCTCCCTGTGGCATGTCATGTTCTTGGTTCCTTGGGAGCTGTGGAAAGGGGTATAGTTCCTCTAAGGTCCCTCAATAGTCAGTGAAGTTAGATGTGCCTACAAGTGGCAGCAGACAGCTGGCAACAGCCTGGGAACAATAATAATGTTTAGCTCTAGTAATAACCGTGCTTTTAACCTCAGGACATCCAAAATTCTACAGAGTTCATTTTCTGTGCTAATTCTTTACCAGTGTGACTGACCTGTGTCAGGTATAGGTAAAAACTATCAGGCCTTCCCTGCGCTCCTCATCCAACCATTGGGAGATACTGGGAGACAGCACTCTGCTACTTTGGGAAGCCACTGACATATCTTGAGTCTTTCTCATGCATTTATACAGAAAATACTGCAGCTATTATTGAGGAACTGCTATGGTGTTCTGGTTTGTACCTTACATTTGAAATAAGAATTTTTCTGGACAATCCGTCTTTTGCCATGTAGTTACTGGCATGTAGTTTTACTTGGCTTCTGAGAAGAGAACCTTCCAGAATAGTGGGGACTACTTTCCTCCCATTTACAACTCACTGACTTCAGGGTAAGTCCCTTTCTGACATCTCCAAGAGTATTCAGATGGCCCTGTTGTCTATGAAACTGTTACATGACCACCCACTATTAAACAGATGTTCCCTGGCTCAAAATATAAATACAGTCTGGAGTGTGAAGCTGGCTGTGATTTATTTAGGTAACTGTGACCTTGTATGGAAATATTCTCACTTTTTTCTTTTTGGCAAAAAAGCCTTTGGTTTTCCCATTTTTATTTTCTCCTGCGCTAGAAAAGGGCTTTTCCTTCACATACAATTATACTGAGACTTACCTGAGTTACAGGATGTACAAAATACTTTTTTCATAAAAATATAGGCAGGAAAAAAAAAGGAAAAAAAAGAGAACAGAATATTTTTAGAAACTGGGTCCATACCCTCCCTTTAGTGAAACATTTCAGGTTACAGCTGCCTCACTGTGAACTAAACGATTCAAGTGTCTTTTTTAAAAAAACCCTAATTTTCAGTCAATGTTTCCCATAAGATATCTCTGACTTCCATCTAAAATTCTCAAGAAACTCTAAGAACTGGCTCATTAGACATTTGTATTGAAGGGAAGACTGATGCTCTGGCAGCAGAATCATGGCAAAATGTGGCCGTGATGGGAAAGCAAGAGGAGATGAGATGGCAAGTAGAAGAGGCTCAGTGAGTTGGTTGTGGAATGATGGAACTCCCCTGGAGCAGTTGTCAATCCGTGGATTTCACTGACACCTCCTCTCTGGCAAGAGAAGCCTGGTCTTCTCATGGGGGTTGGGTAGAAAAGGTCACAGAAGCACACAGCTCTTAGGAGAGTGGGTTCAGCCTTCTCGGCTCGGTGGTCCCTCCCTGAAACCAGTGGTGGAGAAGCCTACATGACACATCTCTCTGCCACATCTGTGTGTTTGATCAAGCTCCATCCAGCAGTCCCTGAATTTCAGGTTACACACCAGGGGAGTGCATCTGTGTCCAGCAAAGCTGTGTGTTTTTTTCAGAAGTGATGAACTCGGGGAGAAGGATGCAGAAAGTTGTAATGGAGGAAAACTGTAGTGTTGGGGGGCAAACTTCAACACTGCAAGAACAATTCATCCAACCCCCTGCCTGCTCCTAAGCTGCCCATGATGCAATAACCTGCCTTTGAGGATCCCATACAGTCCACACTCTACTACAAACTGATTGCCTCTGACTTGAGCCAGAAGATTTAAACTGCCTTCAAATTGGATTTAGAATCTGGATAATGAGTTGTGTGAGTTGGATGCAACTGAAGGGGGGAGGACATTGCCCATAATTTTGACTGCCCCTTGCTGCTGTAGGAAGAGTTCAGGGCCAGGGCTGGACCTTGGGGACAGCAGTCTCACCTTTGGTTAGTTACTTAAGTTTCCCAAGGTAATGTTTTTAGAAGGCCTCTCCCCCTGATAAAAGTCTGTTCATTTAACTCCCTTTATGTACATTTATTGTTTTTAAATGAGGAACTACTTCTTTTTCTGAACACCTAGACATGGCAATTTATTTTCCCACATTTTTGGGTGAGGGCCTGAGATGATGTCACATAGAAATTTTAGAAAGAATCCCTAGAAATCAAACCCAGGCACACTCTGTTGTGAGATTGTTCCTGGAAAAAATATCACAATATTGTAGCTAGTTAAATAGTGTAGGAGACATAAAGTGCACTAGAACTCAAGATTTTTTTTGTGGTTACAAAATGTGCCTATTCCCTATTGATGTACCATGTGTAGCAGGGATTGAATAACCCTGGCTCAAATGTGGCAGGAGGTGGTGCAGGGGAGAGGATGCACAGGCATTGTGTAACCACACAGCATGGTCTGGGACCATGCCCACACTGGTGAGTGAAATTGGGATTGTCACCTCTAAAAACAGTTACTTCAGACATGGATGAACATCAAATGTAGAGATCACTCAGGTCAGGGGTCTAGGACATGCTAGAGGAAAACCAGATGGTTTAAATGGTCTGAGAGCTAATAGAACAAAACTAACCAGTTGGTTTAAATATGGGCTTGAAACTAACCAGATGAGTTGGGAATTGCTGAGTGTGCTGTGGGGGGAGAGAAGGGGGAGGAGGAATGATAATTAAGGAGTTGCCCTGTTAGGAAAACAGTTTGCCTCTGAGAGGTAGCAGACTAGGTTCTGTGGCTGTGATTTTGCCCAAATATTGGCCAATCTGATATTTTGGCTGTTCTGAACCTGGAGGTGTCCCTGCTCCCTGCCCTGAATGGGGCTGAAGGGAGGAACTGTGGGCTGCAGGCAGTGGAGAACAGCATCTCATCAAGCCTCAAATTTTTGTCACTTCTTATGCTGCAAAAGACGCATTAATTTCTTGAGAGCTTTCTCAAACACTGGGTAAATATTGCCCAAAACAGGGACTTAGTATCAGTAGCTTCTCTATCAGCTTGACAATGACAGCAATTAGAGAATTGGGTCCATTTCTATGATAATGCCTTTAAACACTAAATGAGGAAAATATTTTTGAATTAAACTCCCTGACAACAGAACGTGAAAAAAATTGCAGTACCCTTACAGATTATGGGACTTTCTAACATGTGCAGTGCTATGCCCACTTAGAGCAACTGATTTCGTTTTGTAGTGAATTTATGGGTGCACACTGATTTCTTCTTTTTTCAGCTACATTAAAGAGAGAATGAAAGAATGTTAACAGGGAGAACATATTCATAAGTTTTTACTACTGTCTCCTAGTGGAGGTGCTTAGGGAATTACATCATGGTGAGTCGTTCCAGCAAGAGCATAGACGTGTCTTTCAGGTTGTTTTTCCAGCAATTACCAGCGGTTACTGGTAGGTAATAAATATTTCTGTAGTGACTTATTGCCGGGCTTCTTAGCAGCGCTGATAAACGTCACTTGCTCAGCTCTTGCCACAAACCAGGTGCATCAAGAAACCAAAAGCTCAGCTTTCACAGTGGAAATGTATACAAAGCATGTTAGTATGTTTTAGGATTCATGCATCTAATCCTCCCGCTCCTCCTCCTTCAGTAGCCCCTGTTAAACATGCTTCTTTTCTGTGAAAGTGGCTGGAATCCAGGCTAAGAGGATGGGTCTAGTCTGCATAGAGGAGCAGAGCCTTTTTTCTCAGTCCAAACTTACACATACCACTCTCTACCTCCACCACAAATTTGCAGAAATAATTCTGCAAACAGAAGTGCTTCAGACCACCCCCGCAGACTTGTCTCTGTATTTTTTCCTGATATGAGTTCTGAACTGGACAAGCAGTGGGAGCTGGTGTTCTTTTGGGGTGATCTTGGGTAACTTGCTTTATTTTATTACTCCTTAATCTCACCATCTGTCACAAGGCAATGATACTGTCCTCCAGCAAGGTGGTTAGAGATTTATGGATGGCAAATGCAGGACAAGCAGTAGTTTTTATTATTATATTACAAGGTGGGACTTCCACAAGCTTAGCTAAATGTCACAAGATGCATACTTCAGTATGGGTTTATGTATTTTTCAACAGTAATGCACTTTCTGTCATTCTTACAGGACAGAAATCTGCAAACAGAGAAATTAATGGCCAGTTTCTAACTATTTTAAATTAGCATAGCTCTGCTATCTAAGAATGGGGATTTTCTCAGTTTTACTACATATAGGAATTCTCTGTCTCTTTGAAGATCCACTTCTTTGATGTTATCAGGGGAAAATTCTTTTGGTCCTTTAAGTAATAATACTGGTATTTCTGTAAATAAAATCATAATGTATAATTCTTTCTTAACCCTACTTAAAAATTTTGCATATGTGAAGCCCTGAAATTTAGGGAACAAGAAACTTCGATTAAGACACTTTTGCCTATTTGCATGTAAATGTTATAAAAAGAAACAAATCTTGAGGCCTTTTTGCACAGGAAATTTCAAGTAGAAACGGAAGCTGTTTCTCATTGTTCAAATTCTCATTCTACAATAATTTCACATTTCAGAGTGGCATGTTACATGTGTCATTTAATTTATGTCGTGGAACCCTACAAGGCAAATGCAACCTATTTAGTAAGTCCAGATTTTGCTATGACCACAACTTGAAAGCACAGGAAGTTCAGTTTCTTTAACATAACATTTGCCTCTCTCTCTCCATTCATAATTTAGTGGTGTGTTACTGCCTGGGTTCCCATAGAGGTTTCTTATTTTGACCCTTTCTACTTGCAGTTTCTACCAAATTATTTTCTGTTTTTCTACTGACCAATTCTCCTTCAACATCCCCCATTCTACCATCACATTTTGACTTTTCCCTGGTTGGGGGTAGTGAAGAAAATAAGTCCTTTCCTTTTGAGAGTTGCCAGATCTTATTTTGGAACCAAAACTAAAAACCTGAGGTTTGGAATTTATTCCAAACTCAGCTCAGGCTCCAAGAGGAAGTGGTGGTTTGACTGAATGGGCTCAGATTCATCTCATCTCTGCTCAGATCTCATCACAGCTTTTTGCTTATTTTTCTACCTGAGTATCTCTGGACTATGATAATTTTTAAGATCTCTTACACTGTTATCATATTATCTCATTCAGGTTTTAAATGCAAGTTCCAGTTCCTACTCATTTTTTCACTTACCCCTTCTCCCTGTCCTTATGTCACAGGCATAATTTTGTCTCTGTTTTATGCTCCCATTTTCCCAAGTTCCTACTCAGGCTTTAAGTCCTCAATTTTTCACTCACTGATTTCTTGCTCTCTCTTCTCTCTTCTGATTTGTTTTTCCACACACCATCTTCTCTGGAATCTAGAGCTGAAACCTCAACATTTGGATCTGAAAGTGGAGCTCAAGTGGTCAGCCATAACTTTTGACTGCTCTGCTCTGCTCTGCAGCTATTATGTTCCATATGTAGATTCATACAAGCTGTCTTAAAGTCTTCAGAATTAAGACACAGGACAGAAAATATTCCAATAGATCACTTCCACTGAGCAAAAGCACTGAGGGATATGCCAAAACACATGAAAATCTTGAAGCTCTGTTCTTAACCCTCATGAAAATGACAACTTGTTGCAAACAAGATAGTGTGCGTATTCTATCTGGGGTTCACAACATCTTATATTTCTGCAGGTTCAGTTCCTTTCAGTTAAAGATTCATTGTGTTTAGATAAATGAAATACTAGAATCACACAACGAGGTCAAGACTAAATTCAAGTTAGGTGGCTATTTGAAAATATATACAGAGAGATGGGGCAGGAGCTGAAATGCTTAATATGAATTATTTTCAATAAAAATATAAGGAGCCAGACACAAGTTACCTGAAACAGGAAGGAAAAAAAAGAAAAAATTATTTTTGATATTCAGAGACCACTTATTGCTATACACAACAGCGAAGCTTTCAGCATTGCATGTGAAAGAACTAAAATAATAAGACTAGGCTTGAAAATCAGTGTTAGGATGCTTAAAGCACTTTTAAGATTTTTTTTTTTCTTGTTGTTTAATTTCTATTGCATCCTTTTTCATCCTTTTCCCCCCCATTATTCAACAAAATTTCTTTTTCATAGCCAGTCTGCTCCACCATGAACCCTGCTTCAGGAATGACAGATTCTGCAGTGGTCAGCACAGCTACTGTACTTCATGAATGTGCTACACAATTTTTTCTTGACTGATGTTTTGATGATTAGAAGTTCAGTCAAGGAGGTAGGTGATGTAAGAAGGTAGTTCTCAGATTTTTCTGAGCCCACTACCTTGTCTGAAGGAAAGAAGTAACTGTAGAAAGGCACTGGTTGTTTGTGCAATCAAAACTGTGGTTATGTTTATTTATTTTTCTTAGACTTATCCTTTGGTACCATTAATATACTTCAGTTACTTTTTTTCTGGAAGAAAGTGTGCAGCTCTTTTCTTACTTATTTTCACCTTTCTTTTTTAAAAATATTTTTCCTATTTTTTCTTTCTTTTTTTTTAAAGAGAAAGAAAAGCTTAATGTAAGCTTAATAAAAACCCATTTGCCAAAATGCAGGTCATTTATGAGGGCAATAAAGCTGGTTCACGCAAAAATTAAATTATTGTTTCTTTCAGAAAATTTATCTTTTCGTGTCTGCAGCTTTTTCACGTGGGTTCTACTTTAAGACTTCATGGTACTTCATGCCAGTATTAGTCTGATTAAATTAAAGTTTTTCATTTCCGACTAGTATGTATCTTTTCCACATGAATAGAGATGTCATTGCTATATTTATTTACTGGCATTTGCCTTTTACCATCTTTGCTCACCCTTGCTACTTTTTCTTATACTCTTCTTAATTTAGTTGACATCTTCATTGCAGCAGACGGGACATTTCAAGCTCAAGAACATCAGAGACTGATCAACCTTCTATGCTCCTCTCCATTCCTCCCTGAAAGTTTGTTCTATTCCATCTCCCTTTTTCAACTGCTTCTAAGCAAGATTCAAACATCGTCACACTTTTTTTCTGTGTGACATAAGAGCCAGCTCAGACCCCCTGTGGCAATACATGTGTAGTCAAGGGGGACACATCCTCTTTTTCATTACTTCTCACTTCTAAACACTGAATTTGGTCACAAAGTTTAAATCAATACCCAGTCATGCAGTTACATCCTTTTTTAAAGCCAAAATGGTTTACTCACCCTCCTCATCCCCTTCTCTCCTACTACGCCACCAAAGTAGTAAATCCATGAAATATAGGACTCACCAGACACTTTTAGCCATACTTCTTTCTTTTAAAGCTCTTCAGAGAAGAAGCTTAGTTTTCAGAAGGTCCAAAACAAATCAAATATGACTTTCCAGGGAATTTATTATCTTTCACTGAAATACTCCTAATACTTTCATATAGTAAAACATAGAGGATGGTTCCAGGGAAATAAGAAAATACCAGGGAGAAAACAGGCAGGTAATTATATCTCATTTCATTCAAATAGAGCCTGTCCTGAAGGCTAGCTTTGTTTCAAACTCATCTGCTAAATCTAAGAAAGATGTCAAATTTTCCTCCACAGAGGGGAGAAAAGTGATGAGCTATAAAGTGATGCTCCTCACACATCCAGAATACCTACTTTATAGGGAATTCATAATCCTCTGAGAAGCTTAGTACTTTCTTCTGACTACAGAAGAAAAGTATTTTTAGATGAGAAAGCCTCAGAAGTCAATATATTCCTTGTCCTTTCTTCAATGTTAATCCATGGTCTCTAAACCTACTTCAGGCAAAATTCACCCTGAAAATTAAGCTGTAATTATCCATCTTTGGACTATCCAGACATGGCTACAAAGCTCAATCAGCTCTATGTTGTTTGCTTTCCTGTTTTAGGGTATCAATGCACCTGCCCTCTCTTCTTGCAAACACGTTGTGAAGATGCACAACAGCTGCCACCAATACAGCCAAGGATCTGTTTTATAGTTTAATGGACCCAAAATGTTCGAAGAGATAAGAGCAAACACTGTAGTCATTCATCCTGGAGTACCCTGTGCTCTCTTCCCTTCTTCCTGCTCCCCCAGAAGCTCTCATGCACATATTACTTAGTGTCCAAACAAATTGGAACCTCCTGCTTCCGCTAGTGTCTTGGCAAATTTCACTTTTCCTGGAGATCATTCAGGATTTTCCTGGCTTTGTCTGTAACAGAATGGCATCCAGAAAAACCTCCACCTCTCAAACCAGCCTTTGTACATATTTTCAAAAGCAAAGGCAGCATTTAGGAAACTCTGACTAGGCATAAATGTGTAAAGCAAAGGCATGCACATTTCTCCAAAGGGATTGATTTAAGGCTTAATGTACTCAGAGGAAAGATCCCCACAGATATCAAGGGGTTTGCATTAGACCTATTATTGACATTCCTTGCACAATGCAGACCCAGGAACATGGAGGTAATTCTAAAATAATGTCATGATTCTTACTGTAAATTCATAGAGTTTATATTTTCTTGGGAAAAAAAAAGGAAAGAAAAAAAAAGGAAAAATAATCATTTCAGAATGGTTTATTTTGAAGTTGGATGATGGCCAAGAACTACAAAATGGAAGACAGAGAAATGTGTTATGCTGAGCAATGGAGTAGCTCTGATCAGTAATCCAGATATCTCCCCTGATTGCTTAAGATCAAATCTTGATAAAAACAAGGTTGCTTCTGCTCAGCTCTGATGTGGTTTCCGATGGAAGTTAAAGAACTCAGCACATTTTTTAATTTATTTAAGGGAAAAAAAGAATGAAATAAAAACCAGGACAACTGATTCTCCCCAGGATAATCCAGGACAAAATCATTCTTTCCAGAAAAATAGGATTTAGTTTCCAAAGTTGCAGTTTATTCTGTTTCTTTTTTTCACCATGGCTGTATCATGTTCACCCACCAAGATGTAACATTTCTGGCACTAAACACTGTTCTTTGTAAAGCCTGGGACATGGTAGGTATAAATGTCAGTCAGTCATATAAAAACTTCTGTGACAGCCATACTCTGCTTAACCAGACTTCCCAGAGTAGCCTAATAGCTGAGTGAGGTGTAAATGTGTGCATGGAGCTTAGCCTTACAGATTAAATTGTTGATGGACAGTGGTGAAAGACAAGCATGATCAAATGAGGCTCTCTGCTATCCCAGTGATTTAATCATTTTAATTCTTGCCTCTGAGCAATGGTTGTCTTGAATATTCCTTTTTATATTTATGTGGTTACTGGTGGCTGATGCTCTTCAATTTATTAGTATTTTTCTTGCTATTTCTGGTGCTATTTTTATTATTCCTCTTACTGCTATAGCACTTGCTGGCAATATTCTGTAGACATGTTTCTGTATGAAACATTATAATTGTTTCTAATACTGTTATGTGAAAATCAGAACAAGTTCTAAATCCTCCAGGATGTTTTGAAATTGAGGGTGCATTCAGTCTTCCACGTTATGACTTCCAACTCATGTTTAGGGCATATTTATTTTGCAATCAGAATAGATACAGCTTTAATTTACTGGTGACAACAGTTTGGGAAAGTTCCCCCTAGTGCCCCAGGCTTTCTGACCACAGAAGAAGATTCAACTCATGTGATATGGTCATAAGAACAGATTTGATTCATTTTACTGATAAGGCTGGGGCAATCAAATGCAGGACTACTCTCCAAAGACTGGATTAGTACCCAGTCCGGACATAACTCACTTATCTCAGAAGTTTGGTTGTTCCTCACGGAATGCCGCTTGAACAACCTATGAAAGCCAGTCCTTCCCCCAGTACTGTTTGCTATTTTCTTGTACTTCTTGTATTGCTATCTCCTATGTCAAGCAATTTCTCATGTCATATCCAGCAGTTTTCCTTGCTTCGTTCCTTTAACATCACTTCAGGCCAGGGCCAGCCCCACAGCCCATCCACTTTCCTGTAGCTTTAAAAATAACAACTGGTAACAAACAGCACTGTGGACTTCTGTGCCAGCATTATATGTCCATCAGGGTTCACATGGCAACCCAGTCACTCCCATTAGCTGATAAAATGAGTATAAAGAAAAAAATCCATAATAATTAGTGGATCAGCTGTTTTCACACTGACAACCGATTCAATGTCACGCAGGATGGATAAACAAGGGTGAGAGAATTTCAGCGCGTAGCAAAGTCATTCCAAGCCTGCCTCAGAACAATGCCCAGTTCCCCGAATGATGCCTCTATCCAATAACACCATTCCTATATTGAATAGAATTTTGGTCCAAAATTCCCAAACTCTCCCCTTCATGAAACCACAGGGGTATGAGACTACCTCCCTCCATGCAAGCATGTTCTAAATACTTCAGGTGAAAAAGATCCTTTCATCTAATCCACAAGACTCTTCTAGCGTGAGAGATATTCCCTGCTGTTCCTCTTATCTTACCTCCCTTCCAATGCACTTTCCACTGTACTTTCCTGTATTTCAGCAAACAAGAATCCTTTCCCCCTTGTGTTTATGTATTTATGCTGTATGTGTATGGATTTAATTTCTAAAGCGAGCCAACAAAAGCACAACACTCCTTAATCAACATCTGGCCTCATATATTTTCTTTCACATCTGTGAAGTCCTTTCCAATTTGCCTGCATCCTTTGGAATAGTCCCTGTGCTGCAGTGTGATCACTTATATTCAAAGAGACACAATGGGATGTTTCCAGACAGACCAATATCACATCCACCTAGGCCATCTTGCTGAGTTGTGAATTCCTATCTGAATCAAACACCTTTGAAATATACTATTTCATTATTCTTTCTTTTCAAGTGATTGGGGTGTCTGATTAATTTTCCCTTTGTGCATTAGAATTCATGTCTAACTGAACTTTATTTTACAATTTCTTGACTGATAGTTCTAATTTCTCAAAATATCTTCTTTCTATTTCTAAAATTTTTACTGCTCTTTCCTTTTAACTTTTCCACTGTAACATACAATAATATGTTTAATATTGTCATGGTCCATTTTTCAGAAAATTAATGAATATTTGAAAATACATAACAGAAATTTTTTAAAAAACTCAGCAGAACAAGCAAGACAGTTCTGCTAACCTATATTCTCTAAAATAGAAAACCATTTTATAACTCAAAAAAATCTCCATTCTTATAGATAAACAAGTGTTTCTCTATTTATTTCATTTGTTGGTAATTATCCATTTCTTTATGTAAATTTTTTTTAGCAGGAAATTTGGGCAGTGGTGTACAGGTTCTTGAATGGTCAATATTGTAAGATACGAATTTACAGGAGCAGAGTAGCAGCAGCATCTAAGACCAAAAAGGAACACCTTAAATGTTATATCTGACATAGAATCATAGAATGTTTTGGGATGGAAGGGAACATAAAGACCATCTAGTTCCCTAAGCCTGTCTTCATACTAGAGGTGCTCCAGTCCTCTAATCATCTACTTGGCCTCCTCTGGACTTGTTCCAGCAGGTCCATGTCCTGCTTTTGGATTTAAAACAAACCAAACCAAACCAAAACCAAACCAAACCAAAAAACAACAAACAAATCAACGAACCAACCAAAACCAAAGCAAACAAAATTTTTAAAAAATTATCAAACAAATAAACAAATCCCCAAACTGGTACCATGACAAGAGTAGTGCAGATCTTTCATAAAGACAAAGTGTTGCAGAATAACATCACCTGAGGTCCCAACTGATGCTTGATTATCTTGCCATTGGAAAGTGTGTTACACCATAAGGAGCTGTGTGACTAATAGAGGGAACTGTGAAGCTGGTGATACCCCCAACATGCTCTGTGGGTTTTCCTTACTATTTGAAGCTATATACTTACTATGTTTTCCCAAATGAAACCTTTTTGTGGTTTCATATTCTCAGAACTCCTGCATACTTGCAATGGGAGAAGGAACACCTGTAAGAGGCTAAATTATTAAATTCCTAAATGTTGGTGTTTTAGGTGGGGGACCAAGCCACCATTTATATTTATTTTAGAGGGAGTTCCCTAGACATGTTATTGAACCCAGTCCTGGTTACTACCACTAACACCTGGCAGGAGGGCAACATGTGCAACAAAAGTAAATTACAAAATTCCAGCACTTTTATTTCTTCATTCTTAAGTGTATAGATGGACACTTCCAACTCCTGCTGAAATTGATAGGAGTTGTGCCTATAACCGTTAACACAGTTTGGTGTTCTGACTAGAAACCTTCCAAAAAGGTTTCTTTAGGAAATGCCATCTTACTCATGCAATAGAATTTGTCAGGAAAGGGTCAATGTCAAATCATCTTTCATGAAGGCTCAACAAACCTTCCTGCTTAACAGCAGTGAAAGTGCTATGTTAAAGACTGTTTCATTTTCCTCTTTGAAGAGTGCAAGGATTTATATATATATATACATTTATACATGTACATGTGTACATGTATACGTGTGTGTGTACACATGTGTATATATTCATGTACTTACATTTATATGTGTACACTGTATAGACACAGTACAGGGTTAGAAGTTTTTGCTTTTTTTGCCTCTGTTCTTTATCAAGTATTGCTGTGGTAAAATAATCACTAGCTCTAATGTTACTGAGTCTGTAAATCTATGCTTTTAGGGAGACATTCAGAATCTAGGATCCTGGCTCTAAACAGAACCTGGAAAAATTTGTACTCATGCCCAAACTCAATGTTCCTGTCTCAGTAAGCTGAAGACAGTTGCTGGATGCATTTTCTTTCAGAAAATGAAGATCCAAACATTTACAAACACCCTAAGTGAGATATTTTGGAGTGACATAAAGATACAGTAAGACACAGGTTGATTTAATTCCAATCTTAAGAAATAGTTTTACCTGTGAAATTTATGTAAATCTACAACAATCTGAAATTATTTGACCATAGAAAAAGCCAAATGACAATTCAGAAGAAAGACTTGATGAACCCCTAATTGAATCAACACATACAGAAAGCTAATATAGAAACTACTCATTGTTCCAAAATCTACTGGTTTCATTAGTGGTTTACCTCATCCCCTTTTTACTTATTGCTAAAGGTCACAATTAGAAACATATTTGCTTATTTTGCTACTGCTTTTATCCCTGTTCATATTATGAAACTGAGACAAGAGCGTTTAATTTTTTAGGGAACTTTCTTTCAGTCCACATGGTGCAAATTATTAACAAGTTTACTTATTTTTACTACAAACTCGTAACTGTACAAACTCGGGTCCAGTCTACCACAAGCATCATTAAAAGGGTCCCATACAGGCCTTGTGTACAGGTGGATGTTCAGAGTAATTCCTGATGTTTTACAAGTATACTTCTCTGAAGGATAGTACAAAATGGATCTAAAGAGACAAATATTTAAAAGTGGAGACTAATTGTATGTGGAAGAGTTTATTCTATAGCAATAGAGTGAAGAGCATCTGGATCCAGATTTTCATGGTTGTTTTGATTCCAGTTATTGATTGAAGCTTCTTTCTGTTCCCTATTCATGTAAATTACAGTGCAATGGGTCAAAATAACAAGGCACACTTTGGAGTTGTGCTAATACATCTGCAAATTTAAACAGAAACAGATGGGAAATGGAAGATCATTTTGAAGCTTACTAACCATTCAGATGCCAGATATCCCACCACCATCAGTCTTTGTAGTGTAACATCAGGCAAATAGTACTTATATGCCCTTTATACACTCACAAGTTATAGGAGCTGTGTCCATTTCTTCCCATGTGTCATGCTGGAAATCCCTTTTATGCCATGTAATTGAAAATAATGAGGCTAAATGAAATACAGTAGCCTTAAGAGTGCAAAGAGTAGGAACTCTTGGGGTTTGTAAGTTGTTCAGTGCAGAGCAAATACCTGAATATTTTTCAGAAACTAGAAGATATCAAACAGCTTTTAAAATTAAACCATATATGTGCATTGCAAGTGCAAATCATTTTTCAAATGTTTAGGTAATGATCTGCATTGCTGTAGAGGTTTCATATGTGTTTACCTTTAGAAACTATCAGTACATCTCATCTAAACATCTTTAAGTGTGTATGTGGTGTATTATAATGCAGCATGGCCATGTGCAGCTAAATTAATTCCTGAATTTATTCTTGTGTGTGGTTTCAATAATAAAAAATTTTAGTTTTATCAGGTGGATGTTTCAATAAAACCTGAAATATCACTATTGTTATGAAGTTTCACAAATTGTTTACTACTATTACTTCCTGAACTGTGGAATTTCAAATATCTTTGTAATGCTAATATCAAATAGATGTACACAAACATATAGAAAAATAGTTCTTGTAAGAAAAAAGTGCACTTTTACTGGAAGAATAAGCACTTTAGGAGTAATTTTTCTGTTAACCCTTGAGGAATAGTTTTTGGAAACTTTTTAGGAAAAGTAGAAATGGAGGAAATAATTTTTTTCTTCAGCTCATTTTAAATAACTTATTTAATAACAAAAAATACAACAAATAGGATTTTTTAAAATAAATAAAACCTGCATTATTGACTTATAGAAAACAGTATATTTACTACAAAATGTCATTCATGGAAAATCAGACAGCATTCTACTGCCTAGAATAGGTCCGTACCACATAACCATGTTCCTGTAAACTTGTGCAGAATTTACAACCAACAGAGAGAAATAGATTCTTCAAGGACCTGAAATCATGTCACTGGAGAATAAAAATGCAGTGCAAGTTGCACAAATTTCCTCCTCAAAGGGCCCATTTCTGTCCATTGATTAAGGAGTCATTGAGACTTATTATATAATAATTAAAAATTGCAGTTTTTAAACTTACTGTAAATATCTTCAGTGAATGCAACTCCCAGTATGAATAGATACTTAAGGAAAGGACTCAGGTTCCTAGAATTTAAAACACAAAAAAAAGAAAACAAATTTGAAATATTCACTTGTCTTTATTAGAAAGTTTTTTTCTGACATTATATTAAAAATAAATTAAAATTTTAGTGCATATTTATGTGTTATATTAATTGTTACATTTTTAGTGATGGATTAATGCTATCTCAAGAATGCCATTTGTAGAAAAACCTGATATCCCATTATACTAGAGGTAAAGTTTTAAAATATATAATTTCATCTCATGTATTAGTTGTAAAAATAATTTTGAATATTTCACTTTATTTTTAATTTTTGATTTTAGAATACTTTCAATACTACTTTTTTCCTGATTCTCCACGAAGAAAGTCCAATTTTTTTAGTGATGAGAAGTTGAATATCTTAATATTCATTTGGTCATGGTTAAAATTCCACCTTCAGAACAACTGAAATGATATGACTATAGTAGCACAGACCATCTTAGTGTATTATGGTTTAAGGTTTTTATTGACTTTTAAAATTTACTCTTGTAAGTGCTTTAACTCCAGAATTTGTACGCCAGCAAAAAAACCCCCGAAATTACGGTCTTTAATGTTAAAGGCTGCCATGTCACATGTTTACTAGAAATGACATTATGGTAAGAGACTTAAAAATTTCATAGGTTCATAGTTCTGGCCTATAAAGCAATGAATCAGAAAGAGGAGAATTACCAGAGAGATTATCAGACTTTAAATTTTCAGTTTTAGAAAGCCTTCTATTTTTTTTTACAAGGAACTTAGTCAAACCCTTCTTTTTTTCTCTTCAAAAAGAGGAATCTGAAGTGACATCTGTGTAAAACATTTGTAATACCAGCAAATACTGCATTAAATCAGGAAAGTAAGTGAACATAAGGAGCAACGTGTCTACTGAACATTGCGCATCACTGACTGCCGATTTTGCTGTTCAGCAGTTGTTTGAGGCTGCTCGAGAACGGTACAGAAATGGCTGGTGCATAAAACACAGACAAACTTCCCGAGGATATTTTAGCTGGCATAGGAAGATGATCGTGGCTTACAGAAAGGGTTTTCTCAAGTGATAGAAAGCTATTGAAGATTTCATGAAAATGCGACACCCCAAGTGCTGAATTGGGGGGAAAAAGTTTTCATTCAAGATCATCTAAACTCCAGACACCCCAGGTTGTTGTAGCTGGTCCCTGTGACATGGACAGAACACTACAGGTCCCCCTTCAGCCATATCTTGGACCAAAACTCTTTGAACAACTAACATCATATGTAATTATTTTAAACCAGTGACAATCATTCAGCTTATGGCCAATTCAAAGAAAAAAATCCATACAAAATTATTCTTTGTGCACTCTCATCCTGCATACATTCCTCTACAGAGATCTCAGAGCACCTAAAATATTGCTTCCCAGTAGTGCTGGATCATGGCAAGTAAAAGATATTCCAAGAATCACTTGAATATAAATGGTGTGAGAGTGTGATTTAGAGTTCATACATGAAATCTTTCCGAGTACTGCAATTCCTGTGGGTACATTTATGCAACACCTAAGCAGAGTTTCAGTATAAGCTGTGTAGGCTCTTTGTTCTTTTCAAGTATGATTTGATACCAAAAGCTCTACTAAAATCAAAGAAATTAAAGACAAAAAATAAATTCAGAGAAAAATAAGAAGAGAGACAAATAAATAACCCTGTAAGCAGATAAATTAAAAGCAGAATGAAAATGTGATTAAAAACATCACTGCAGAGTGTTGTGACAATTTACTTGGTTGCAATTTTTGTAGTTTTATTGGAAGAAATTAATACATTGTAGCAGTCAGATTAAAGCCTATTTACTTAAATTGGAGGTATATGAATTACAGTCTCAAAATCCAACTGAGTGCAAATTTCTGGATTCTATAAAATCTGGGGAAAAGACCATATATAAATAGAATTTTTAGATCAAACCACTCTTTTAACAACAAAATATGAGCTTCACATAAACATTTTTTCTCCCCAGCCAGACAATGGACTTCTTGGCAAGAAAAAGATGATGAAATGAAATGAGAAATCCAAGACTGGAAACATGCAAAGTGTTTTGAAACAATTTAAGAATACAAATTTGCCAGATATTCAGGAACATATTTTTGTCATTGAAGCCCTGGAGCTAGAATCAGAGATCTAAATTAATTTCTAGCTCTTTCATAGAGCAGCTAGTGAGAAATTATTTTGATTAACACTTAAACAACAACTAAATGACCTGTCACACTACTACTCTAATTTTCAACAAGGACTTCAATTTTTAAATGTCTGTGTCTTATTGACTTATAGATTTTAGAAATTTCACACTGAAATTCTATTAATAAAGTAATAAATGGTCTGGAGAAGGTGAAGAAAGTTTCTTTTGCCTTCTACATGAGCAGAGTGCAATATCTAAAATATTAATTTTGTCCTTCCCCTTAAAAGAAAGCAAGCAGTTCATAAAAACAGAACTTCTCCAGTTACAATCCGTCCCTCTATTTCCTCCTATGTCAGCAGTTTCTGTGGCAGTGAAATCTAGAAAATAAAACTCAAATTAATTGCAAAGTTGTAAATAAAGATGGAAAGACAACATTTTCCTTGAAAGGATTATATGATCAGAGGTAACATACAATTTTCACCATCAGGGTAGAAATTTCCCCTGGCCAAACAATGGATTTTCTGTTTTCAAAGCAGAAGAAAGCTCTGACTGACTATCAAATGAACCACCATTCATATTTCTCCTTTCTTTTGGACCAGAAAATGGTCCTATAGGAACGGTCCCTCAGGATGACACTTAGGTGTGTTGGAACACTCAATGCAGCCAAGTGTCTGTCACCACTCCATGCTACTGTCATTGAGGAGATGCAAAGCAAGGGTCATGTAGCTCCAGGTAAATATCCACCCCTGAGCTTGTCTCTTCAGGCTCACTTCACAGTCTATGAGGAGAAGCAGGAATGCTGAGGCAATGATTCATCTCATCCCAAGTAAATATCCAGCAATAAACTATGTGATCTGCACTGTAAATGAGTTTTGTGGACTTTTGAGGCCACAGCCAGTGGCTAATGTAACCACGATAAAATTCTAGGATGTGGTCACCAATTTTCTGATTAAAAAATACTCTATTGCTGGCAGGAAACAGCATAAACTAAGTTATTCAGTTCCTTGGCCCATGAGTTGATTTGTTTGCCAGCTATTTTGGGCCCTATTTTAAGCAAGCATTCACATATATAATTGGACCACATGCAAACAAGCCTAGAGAAATCATTCTTCAAGAAGGGTAATTATGTCACTTTGGAAGGACAGAATATTTTTCCTATTTAATTAGTTTAATTTTCATTACATGTCAATTTAATTTCTGTTATTTTCTAACTAGAATTTAAAGCACATATAATTCTTCAGCTAAGTGTTATTATGGATAAAATAGTAGCATTAAAAACATGGCAGCATTTGATTCAAAGCTCAGTAAGGACAGAAGACAACTTTCCATAAAACTAAAGAGATCTTTGATCAGGTTGATACAATTATTGCATGACTGGAACATATTACATGGTCATGAGAAGTGAGATGGGAACATCAGTCTTTTACAAAAAGACTTTTGTACAAAAAAAGTAAAAGGTTGCTCTTTTACAAAAGGAAGATATGGATGATAGGACATCTTGATTTTCATCATTACAGAAGACATCCGGTGGTCATAGGTTTGAACTGAGTGCATCACTTTTTTGAGTCTCTAAGCATTTTAGCAATCCAGCAAACTATTTCATGCCCTTCCTTAAATCCAGTTCAGGACTGCACAATAGATGTCATTATTACTACAAAATTCTCTTAATTATTTTTGGCATATACCCAAAGAAAAAAGCAAATCTCCTGGCATCTTTAACAATTCCCATTAGAATAAAACACTGAAAAGCATAAGTGATTTAATCCAGAGATTTGGGTAATCCCAGAGTAAGTACACTTGGGCTTTCAGTAGTTATTGCAACACATGAAATATTTCAGCTTTTCTCAGAGTCTTCTTGAAACTGGCTCTGTCCTTGAGGTGTCAGATTAACACTCCACTGAGAAGACAAATTGTTCATGGGCATGCTGGACATATGAGAGCCATTAGACAGTGTGATCTACATTCTTGAAAAATGAAAAATTCTAGGCAACATTGCATTTTATAAATGCAAGATGTTTATTATTACTGCACTAGCAATAAATGTTTAGAAACTGGAGAGGGTTCACAATGATTCTGACTAGGAACATATGAGTATGGAGCCATTGAATTCTGGCATGAAATAAAAGGTCTGGAAGCTATTATGCATTTAGCCCTCTATGAGTATTTAATTATATCAATAGGAGAACACAATTTCTGTTGCGTGCTTTGTGATGAATGTCTTCATTTATTCGTGTTACAATGAATGATAGATGAGTTCAAGCCAGATGTGGGAACTCATTTGCAATTTGCTTAAACTCTTTTAGTGAAATTTCTTCTAAAGTTCACAGGACACCTCACTGAATGTCATGGGAATTAATCTGGTATATAAAATTTGATTTCTTCTTGAGAAGTGAGTTTGCTTTTGCTGGGCTTTATGCAGATAAGTAGTAATAAGCATCAAATGTGGTGTGGTTAACTGCTTTTAAGACAGTAATACAGTCTTTAATGAGAAAAATGGATTTCAGCTTCAGAGTGTCTCATCCAACCTGTCATATGAAAGAAAGTAGCTGTTAAGCAGTTCAGTAGTACTCAGCTTAGCTTAGTAGATGATTCTGCCAAAAGAACTTATTCCAGGTAGGGGAAAAATTCCTTGATTACAAATGAAATATCTCCAAAGGTCTTATCGTTAAAAGGTTTTTGAAAAGCATAACGACACAGAAATTACCAGTCTCTTTCTTGAATTTCAGTCCAATAGGTTTTCTAATAGCTTGTATTTCCAGTGATAAAGTGAAAACATACCTCACATTGTTGGTGTGAAGGCGTACACACTACACTAGAAAGCAAAAGCATGACTAAGGAATGTATGGTTAAGAAGCTATAAAACATAAGGGATGAATTGAGTCATTTAGACTTGCTGATAGTTTGGCTTATTTTTTTAAACATATTGATAAAATCATTAGTTTAACCTGTTTTTATATTTTGCTTGTCTTTACACAACAGCTCTGTCCACCCATTAATTTTTATTATGCTAGATTGCTTATCCATCCTTTCACTTGATACACCTCTTTCACTGTTGCTTCTGTTTGTAAAAGCAGTAACAAGAAACAAGTTAACTCATTAATCCAACATCCTTACCTGGTGTGCACGTTTTCCTTTCAAATTCTACTTCTCTCAGTAGACAGAAAGATAAACAGATATTATTGCATTGGAGATCAGAAGAAATGTTCTTATGATGTGTTGTTATCCAACCTTTGATATTCAAGTGCATCTAAATAAAGGAAAGGAAAAGGAGCATGAAGATGAAATTTTTAAACCTTTTTACTATTTGTTTATGGTCTTTTTGCAACTTAAATTTTTATTATATTCTATCTCCCACCTATCTTAACCTGAAAAACAGGAAATTTGAAAACATTTTCAGAAGCTGCAATTTTGAACAGAGCACACAGCTTAACTATCTATTAAATTAAAATTTATATTCTCAAATGACCACTACATTTGGTACTTTCCAACTTCAGTGACCCAGTTTAGTGAAGTAGGTCCAGTTTCAACAGCCAGGCTGCATCAGTGTTTCAAAGACTAACTCTAAGTACCTAAGTTAGGAACATGTATTTCTCCAGTTATTACATATGTGCACATCACATACTCAGATACTCAAATACTGTTCATAAAATCTGATTATAAAAACTTGCAATATGCTTCTCATTGCCACTTCTATATTTATCTTTTCCCCCCTACTATCTCTTTCCTTCCATGCAATTTCTCATTTAATTTTACCTTATCCAGAAATCATAGTGTCTTTAAACAACATATGAATCTGACAGAATCAACATATGATAAAATACATTGCCTTGCACTGTTTCCTCAAAGGTAATATAAGATTAAATTATGAGCCCATTGACTCCAGGAGAATCTTTCAACAACATACACCAAAATATCTTGTCTTTTTAATGAATGATTACTCCTTAGCATCAGAAGTTATGGGTGAGGGCAGTTGGGTTGAGTCTGCATGTGTGTCTTCCTCATGATGGTGATCCTTTAACCCGAACAGAAGTGTATAATGGTCTGTCTTCCTATTTCTTTCCATTAATTTTGCCAGATTGTTATTTGGGAAATATTTTCTGCTGCATAAGACTGTGTCTTGCATTCAGTTCCTGGTCACGAACTTCAGGGTAGCATTTTCATAGAATCATAGAATACCTTGGGTTGGAAGGGAACCTAAAGATCATCTGGTTCCAACCTCCCTGCCATGGGCAGGAACATCATCCACTAGACCGGGTTGCTCAAATCCCCATCCAGCCTGGCCTTGAACACTTTCAGGGATAGGGCGTCCACAGCTTCTCAGGGCAGCTGTTCCAATGTCTCACCACTCTCACAGAGAAGAATTTCTGTCTAATATCCAATCTAAGCATACTCTCTTTCACTTTAAAGTCATTCCCCCTTGTTCTATGACTACACAACACCCCAGCCACATGCGAGAGGCTTATAAAGGTCATTGTAATTAATTTGGGGTGAAGAGATCTCACTGATGTCCCTCAGGTACCATAAGGTAGAGTATGGAACATATCCATGAAGCACAGGCCACTACAACCACTAGAAATGAAAGATAATGTTATGCACCTTGCAATACAATGAAAATTAGTCTCATTGCTGGAAACAATGCAGGACACATTTAGTTTCCATAAGAAAATCACTGCTCAACTGGGAAAAGATATAGTGTTAATTACTGGTCTTTTTAGCAGAGTTTCCTACCAAGTAATTTGACTTGTCCTTCTATATCTACAGTCCTAAAAATTATTTTTGTAATTCTTGTTATTCATTATCTCGGTACTTTTAATTTTCTTCCATCTTTCTTCTTTTCCTTCTTTCACCATCCCTAGCCTCATCCTAGCTAAGGCCTCTATACCTATTTATTCTTAAAATACCTCCAAGACACTGATTTGTCTGATAAGAAAGCCTTCTAGTGAGACGTTTATTCATTTTGGGAAGATTTTCTTTTGCAGTCAACTTCTCCAGGGTCTACAGATTTACTGTATCACAGTACAAATGGGGGACAGTTCCTGAGATAAATGAATATCAATAACCTTTTCTCTCACCAATGATGTTATCTATTTTACTTGCTGATGGATTGCACCCCTCCAAATTATCTTCACCCATCCATTTACAGCTGTCAATAACTATCAGACTGTGTTGTCTTTTTGGCTGCAGGTGACAATAAAAAATTTCCCTGATCAAATGGGAGAAAAAAAAGAAGTACAAGACCAGAAATGAGAACAAAACAAAACAAAATAAAAGGAGTTTAAACAACGTGCTTATGTAGCCTGTTATACCTTGAAAGCACCCATGCTTCCAAGGCATCCCTGTGCCTTGTTTCTGTTATAATCAGTCAATACGAAACATGGTTTTTATTGTGTCTATCCCTCCCTGTACCACAGCTATTTGTCCCAGAGATGGAACGTTACGGTGTTATGAATTCCATTACATTCTACATTTGTTAGCAGATATTTTAGATGAAGTCTACTATGTAATTGACACCATTCTGTATGGTTTGAATACCAATGAGATATGAAGAATTCTTTTTGTTTTAATTTCTAGTGGGTTGGGGAGATATGATGTATTGCTGAACAAATGCAAAAGAAAGTCTCTTAGCAGAATCATCTTTCAACACTAAGAATGATTTTTTTTTTTTTGAGTGGTATCAGCTGCCATTTCATTTTAACACAATCAAGTTGTGGTTTTCTCTTCAGCTCTTCACTGTTAAGACAGAGATATTAGGCTTCCCTTGTTGTATCATACCCCTAGTAAAGTTAAACAATAAAGAGTCTTTTTTTCATTCTGGCATAAAAATGGAGAGATAATATCAGTGAAAATCCACAACAAAAGTATCTTTTTCAGTTCTGTTTAAAGTGGTTTTTTTTTCTTTTCTTTAACTCCCTTATGTTTTAGACATGAAAAAAAACTACTGCTAAATAGATGATGAAATTTATTATAGTATTGTTCCTGTTTCTCTTGGACTCTTTGCAGTAATAAATATATGATTCCCTGCCATAATTCTTTATCTGAGCTTTCCTTAAACAATGCTAGATGGCAAGTGACAAGCCACCAATCAAGTCTAAAATGACTTAGCAAAAAATCTTTCAACCATAAAGGCAATCTTTCCAGACAACCTCTTCTCAAGAAACCTTAAACAGCTTTAATTGTAAAGCTATACTGTTAGAAACAGACTTGGTTTACAGAAATGAAATCACAGGTTTTACACAGTTTTGTTTAAACATTTATCCGTTACATCAGTCTTAAGACATTTTAGATCTATTGGTTTATAAAGGTAAAGAGAATTTCAGAGGGATACATTATAGGGAGTGACATAAGTTACAATGGACTTCATTCAAAATGATGTAAAGAATAGGTCTGTCAGAAACCTATTTCCAAAGGGACCCATCTTGGCTTCCAAAACAAAATAAAAAGAGCTGTACTTTCCATTGGTTTGTGACAAAGGTATTGGCAAATTATGTATGATGGAGACCACAGGACAAACATATACTGCTTTATAATTTCTCTTACATTCTCAAGTGCAGTTTGTGTTTAGTGTTCTATGCTGACATCTAGTAATGACTAAATAATGATGAGGATTCACATGCAGGCAGACCAGGACTTTTTGTTGGTTAGGTGGTTCTGAAGGAATTGAATTAAATAATAGCAAGTCCATGGCAACAGAGATTATGTGGAACAATGTAAAAACAAAAAATGGGAGAACAGGATTCTTGATGGTACTTTGGTCTGTTATTCTGCTTTTCTGTAGCTCCAGTACAGTGATATTCCCTTAGCTGGACATGGTAGACTGAGCTTTAATTCAATGAAAGTCTGAAGCCTGCAGAGATCACAGTTGGAACCTATTCTTAATTACACTTATACAAAAGAAGACTGTGATTTCTTCATATCAGCAGTTTCCAACCTTTTTCACTTTATAGTCCCATTTTCTGTTTATATTTGTATTGTAAATATGTGTTTATTTTTCTTTCTTGAATCCCTGAAGTGTACATTCCCCAAATGACCAAGAACAAAAGGTTGAGATCAACTGACCTATACCATAGTTAATGTAGGAAAAAGCTTTCCCTGTAGAAGAGGGAATTGGTGTAGAATGAAAAGAAAACTTGTACATCAATACAAAAGTAAATATTTCTGCATTACTGTCTATTCCGAAGGAAATGCACAAGAGTTTATGTGTATGATTTATGGATAAATAATTGAAACAAGGACAGAAGATGATCTCATTCAGTATCAAGAATTTGGCAACAGACTTTGGCTTGTGGTACTTTATTCTCCTATCTATGGGTTACACTTTCAGACAGGCATTTTCTTACTTCCTCCCATGCTGCTTCTTATGTTACTTATAAAGATAGACGAGACTATGTATTCTTTCCCTTTTCAAATTCTCTCTTAAAACTCTGACTTGCATGCTAATTAAAACATGTAATACTTGAACTTTCATTGTGTCTTCTGGTTTTTTGTTTCAGCCTATGTATTCTTTGTATATTTTTGTATAGCTGTTTTTGATCTGTGTGTTTTTATAGCATCTAGGACACTGATACCCCATCTCTGTTACATTTGGGGTGATAGCAGAAGAAAGGTAAAAAGTGAAAATGCATAAACAAAAGCAATAAAAGTGTTTAAAAGATTTTGCTCAGTTTGACCAGTCAGAAAAGAGCATTTTGACAATTGTTCCTGATACATACGGCTTTCCTATTCTGTGATACTGTGCTGCAGTCTGGGTACACAGACAGGTGCATTATTTGGTCAGCAAAACAGGAGTAAAAATTTGATCAACCAAAAGGAGTAAAAATTTCAGTACAATTTTGAATACTACACTGCTAAAAAAAAAAGGTATATTATACTCTATTTTGATACTCTGTTATTCAGCTCCCTAAGGATCTGTCAAAGCACCAAAGTATGGAAATTTTGAACTAAGGGTTGTGAGCTTCAAATTAACATGCAATTAACAACAAATGTTCAGAGAGGGTTTTTTTTCCCCACTTCATTCCAGCATTACCTACTGAAGGAATGCTGTCCTGTTTGCACAAGTTAAAGAGTTTGTATGTACATGATATATGTACAATGAGCCCTAAGCTACACAATTATCATATCTGATGAAGAAAATCCTCTATTTCAATTCAAAGATTGTATTAAGCCCTCTGCAGAATCAGGTCCATGTTTTCACCAGCAACCCTGTTTCTCCATCAGAAATGCTATATACAAGTAATTTATATCACTGAATCAAGAATGGTAAACATTGATGCTAACCCAATAAATACTGCATTACTTTCTTAAGGTTGACTGATAGTGTATTATTAGCAGCTTTATTACCAGGGCAAAGTTCCATGGGCAACAGCAGTGAACTGTCAAAGATTCTCATAAAGAAATAACAATAAACTTACATTTATAAAGCACTTTTCATCCCAAAGGAGGCAAGAGTACTTTCCAAAGTTGATACAAAAGAAACATAACAACATCTGTTACTGAATAGAACTGATGCTGAGAGGAGGACAAAAAACATTGTAAGGATAAGAAATTTGCTCCAGAATATTTACTGGCTTCAAATGAGTTGGAAAAATTTTTTTTAATAAAGAAAAGTTTAAGAAAACTGTTCAACAGTGAAACAAACCATAATAGTCTTTGTTGGATATTAATCCAAAAGAGTGCCACCTCATAAACACACCATTTGACAAAATTCCAATTTTTTTTAAGCAGTATTCTCCAGAGAAGACCAGATTAATCTATTGCAAAGACCCTACAATTGGTGCAGTCACAGACAGTGAAATGTAGGAAACACTCAGAGAAAAGTCAAACCACTTGAAGTCTAGTAGAAAACAAAGAAAAGGAGAATAGCTGACTATATGTTCAGAAGGCCATGGGTACACGGCTGCATCTGCACTCCAAGGGTTTTGGAACATTTGGAACATGAACATTTCTCTACTATGCAGATATACAGTCAGTTCACCCTTAGGCAAGTGAGAGATATGGACTGAAATTAATGAAAGCAATTAAGAAGAAGAACTTTTTATTGGAGCTTTCTAGGCTAGAGTATATAACTGTAGGAGTGTGACTAAATTTTCTTAAGTGAACATTTCAATTTAATATAAAACTTAATTTTTCATTTCAGTTTTTGTAGCAGTGGTGAAAAATACTCTCTTCCTTGTAAAGGTTCTGCATCGGTTTTCTTGGGAAAAATGCACATCACAGTTCTGACCACGGAAAAGGAGAGTCTCTTATATAGTTCTGGAGAGGTGACAAGAAGTCCCCTGGGTGGTATTGATATGCAGCAGCTACAGATTCCTAAATACAGACTCCTAAATCCTAAATGTATATGGGGATGCATATGCATATAGGCTTAATCATGCACACAGATACACACCCACCCACATACACATGCATTTAAAAGTCTTGATATACATTTAGCACCACTTTTCACATTCATGCTGCTTTTTGTCCAAGGATTTTGGAGCACTTTGCAGACATTAGCTAATAATCTCACAACCCAGGGTAGGAAAGGGATATTCCTGAGCGGAGTATTTATCTACTGACCTAGTGGGAATTCTGGTGTCTCTGACAAAATTCTGTCAACCTCTAGCAGGCAGGTGAAAACAGAGAACATGGAAACAAACACCAGCCCTGCTTCATGCCTTCTTGTTGAAGCAGGATCACACCAGCTGAGGTCACAAGTGGAAAAACCATTTGAATGCCAAGCACATAAAAGTCCCACAAAGGCAAACATCATAATTAGCAATGGGTGGGAAAGCCAGCATGAGGTGAAGGGGCCAGTTTGATCTTCAGAGTTGTCATCCAAGAGTGTGACACTGAGATTACATAATGTCATGCAGGTAATGCAAATGTTAAATCACCCATCTTGAAATTTCTTAAACTCCTGCTTTTACAGCTTAAGATCAGACGTGGTTTTGATACTTGTAATGTTTTTCTTTGTTGGATTCCCTAATGAATATAACAGTCTTTACTTTAGCAGGAAATCTGGACCGACCATTTGAGGCCTGTTTTCTTTATATCTTGTGGCTCACAGGTTTGCTTTTGGACACCTAATAAATCATTCACTAACATGTCAGAATTTGACAATTCCTCTTCCTTATAAACTCACTGCTAAATCCAAGACTACAAAAAAAGTAAGAAAATAACACTCTTTCAATTTTTCTGATCTAAAATACCTGCTTGGTGGGTTTAGAGCTCTTTTTCATCAGGTGTTCTTCAATCTTATGTTCAAATTTTACTATTACTTGTACTGCAAGTGGCATTGCAATTAAAAGTTCCAGAATTTTCTTTCTGTGTGCCATGGGGCTGTCAGAGATTTCACCCTATGCTGCCCTACAAGTCAGAGAATTGTAGGCAGATTTTTGGACTGGAGGGAAAATTCCAATCATTGTCAACCTTGTTGACTAATTAGTGAAAGCACATATTGGTTTCATTTGGTTGGAAGGCAAGACAAAGATAGTTGCAGATCATGGCCAAATGCAAACTCTACAAGGCATTTATTCCCTATGTATGACATGGGGAAACATTATACCTGATGTGTTAAGTTCCTATAAGACATCAAACACCTGAAGCTATGATGTTCTTTCAGCTTGTGTGAGTAAGCAAAGTGGAGAATCTAGACCCAAGCTTGTTAATAATATTTATTTATTTATTGGCGGTGTAGAAACATCATGATCTCACTGAAGAAAATGTAATTCTCTCCATTGATGTAATGAAAGCAGAGTGTGACCCAAAAAGCATGCACATGTCTTAAAAAGCTTTGGAAATTTAACTCATAAATAAGTTACAGCAAACCAAACTGGCATTCCCTTCCCCAGTAAAATATTCATGTTTGGCTTTCATGGAATTCCTCCCAGACTAAGGTAAGGGAGGCTGTTCAGCTGATTTCCCCTCTCAATAATACATTCTAAAGGCCATACACTCTCAGTCCTCAAGGGAAAAGAGTTGCTTACATGGTATATTTACTGGAATCAGAATTGTCTTCTGAAGGATTGGCAAATATGAAAAGCACACTGAATTTCCTTTTAATATTAAATGGTTTCATCTGATCACAATGAAGACAATACTGAAGGCTGCACTGTTTTCCTTTAAAACTATCATTAAATGATGGATTTATTGAATTAAAAATCATGAATTAATTAATATATGCATTATATATGCATTAATGAAGATGTACATTAAAAAGCAACAGAGGAAGCACATTTTTGTCAAAAGGAAAGTGTGTGTGTGCTTGTGTGTATGAAGACTTTGTGCCTTTCTAAGAATGCTGTTTAAACATTTTTCAAAATGTTTTAAACTTATTCCTTTAAATTTTATATTAGCTGGCATTTCTTTCTTACCAAAATAACCAAACACAAAAACTCTTTTATATTTTTTAACCAAGAGAATTATATGGAAAATTCTGCCCATTGAGATGTTCCTGTTTGGCTGGACTCTGTGACAAACAGTCATTGAGGGACTGTGCAGATCCACGCTAGTGAAACAGAGAATTTACTGGAATTTTCACTGATAAAATCATCACATAAGAGTGCCTATGACAGTGATCTGTCACTACCAATCAATCACACAAAAGCCTCACAACCCAAGGAACAGACATCTACCCCACAGTCAAAGGGAGATGAAGGTTTAGAAACAAATGAGAGGAAAGCAGTGTAACAAAAGTAGAATTTGCCACCATTAATGACATGAAATCACCTGACTGTCATTGGTTTCATTAAATGCAGTTTTGATAGTTCCAAAAGAGTGGGTGAGGATGGAGGACACAGGATTATGTGGTGTCAGAAAGTCTGAATGCTAAAAGAGCTACAAGGCAGCGACTCCTAGGTTGTACATATTAACCGAGGCCAGCAGAGGTGATTGGTCTAAGTTTTGTTCCTCCATCTACAGCATCTGGAGTTTCATTTCTTGAGGAATGTGAAAGGGAACTTGAGAAAATTTGTATGTGAGTGAAAACTCACCTTCAGAGAACATTGCCAGGTTTCTGTCAACCGTTTCTCCTTTGAATCTTTGCCTTCACAGCAGACAGAGATTTTATCCCCTTGCTCAGAGCAGTTAAACAGGCTACAGAAATGTTGCACCTGCCTGACAAGTGCATCATGATGTGCTTAGTTCCTCCCACGAGATGGAGCAGCGGAGCTTCATCTCTTGGCACTGCACCTCCACCCAAAGAAAATCCCCTTTCCTGCAGGTGCAGGGGTTTGACAGTCACCTTGCATAGGTAGTCCACTGTGACATGTATCTCACACCTAATCAACTGAACTAAAATTGCACACTTTGAATCTCTCCAAACTGCCGAATCTTTTATATAGGCTAATAAATTCAGACAGGTGCTAAGAATGATACAATCTACCATCAGACCTGTTTCCATGAACAGAAAAACCCCCATGACTCTGGACACAAAATGAGCATGAAATGCTCTTAAGGAATTGGAAGTGTTGAAATCAGGAAGGTCGGTGCCAGAGGAAGGAAGGGAAATGAGACACAGGATAGACTGATTCCTTCTCTGCCTCACAGCTTCCAAGTCAGTATTTATATAAACTTTGATTAAGCTCCAGTTCAGGCATGATAAAACATCTCTGAACTAGACAAAAATCAGACCTCAGACCAGCTGTTGGGAAGCAGAGGAATGCTTGAGGCATAGGGAACATAAAACCCCCTAAGCACCTTACAATCCAAATCTCAGGTGGGCAGCTGTCTGGTGTTCTTGGTACACTGCCTCACTCAGGAAAAAACTGTACTGATGTAACAGTAGCTGTGTACCGATGGCATGAAGAGACTTATCAAAGTGTCTCAACAAATTCAGTTCTTCCAGAGTTAAAGAGCAAAGAGATTCCATCTAAACCTGTTGTTCCCAGAGCCAGCAACAAATTCCACATGATATTCATCTGTTGGATGTCCAAGTGTATTGTGCCAACATTTGTTTTCAGCATCTATGCTGATGTTATTTCCAGAAGTGAATCTCAATCACATTACAATCTCAATTAGAAAAACAAAGGAAAAAAGAACAACTAGGAAGGACAGGCTTACAGAAAAGAGGAAAGTGTAAGTTAAAACAATTAACTGTTTTCATTAAAAGTTGGATTAAAAAAAGGGTAGGATGATCTATATTTTGAGGTGACATTTCCTATTTCATTATGCCTCCTTGTTACGGTTTGTTTTCTTTTCATACACATACCAAAGTAAATAACTGGTAGCATGACAGGAGGGAGAGTGAATTGCCACCATGTCTGACCTCTGTCAAGAACCAGCTGATGAGTGACATAAATGTATTCTGTTCAGGGCTCTGCATCAACTCGGTTGGTTAAGATACACAGATACAGACATGAAGTCCACTGTAAGGTACATTCCATGTGAAAATATGACAACAAATCACCAAAGAATGAAGGCAAAAATAAGAGTATTATTCCTTGCTAAATGTACTGATAAGGAAATCAAGTGAAACTGTTCTTGATCTAATAAAAAGAGACCTTCAACTGTTTAATATCAAAATAATGGATCTAAAATTTTTATAATTCCTTTTTTTTTCACTAAGAAATCTGGGAAGCATCTCTTGTGGTTAATGAGGAAATTGAGAGTTTTTGTAGAAGAAATGATATCTCCTAGAATACCTCAAAGAAGAGTCTGTGAGAACTAATATTCTGCAAGCAGAGGTGCTCTCTGGTAAAGTCACTTAAATGGAGAAATTTTCACCAAAAGTTGAGAGTTAGGCATATGGTATGTATGAAGAATGACACATTGGCCTCTACTTAGTCACAAAAGGGGAGAAAATCAGCTCAGTTAGTGGAAGACAGAAAAACAACATGATTTGAATTTGGTATAAGATTAAAGTCATTTGAGCATACTTTCATTCCCTCACATGTATCATTTCCACCCTTGCTGTTTTGTAAGAGTATTATCTACTTTGACTCTTGTGAGAAAATTATTCTAGTTTCCCTTTCCTTTAATCTGGTTGAAGTAAGTGAGAATTTAACAGCTGTATAAAAATAAAATATTCATTCCTTGTGCATTGGTGTGAAAACCTCTGAATTTGGGCACTGAGGGTCTAGAAAGTGTGCACCATCTTCCAGTTCATCCTTCAAATTATCTAAGGAGCAATGGACTGCATTGTCTTCCCATCCTCCTTTGGAGCTGCCTGGGCCAGATATGGATCTATCCCTACCAAACTCAAGATAAAATTATCTTTCAGTGACTGATAGTGGTTAGGAAAAATGTCTGGCATGAAATGAGACTATAGACTGCACAGATAATTGTTTCTTCCTCCCTCTTGCTTTTGAGAGACTTTTTGTTTGGCTGGGTTTTTTAAACCTGATTATTACCATGATATCCAAGGGATGTCTGGGACTGCATTGTGGTTTAGAAAAGAAAGTATGCTACAAAAAAACTGTGATTATTTCAAGTTTGTCCTGAGTTGATGTGTTTTCATCCTCTATTAGGTACTATTTTATAGAAGCACTGCAGTAACTAAGCAGTCCTTTTGCCTAACAGAAATTAAAGTCACTGTGCAGGAGTGTAATTTTAATGTATGTCCAGGGAGTGAAAGTCCACCAAAAAAGCTACAGTTAATTTAGCAGAGCTCATAATATACACTCATTTCTGAGCCATGGGGACTTGACTTTAAACTGTCTGAAGGTCAAGCATACAGAAACTGCTACAGAGTCCTTCAAAACCGTGAGCCACATCACACATCTGCCACTCCTCACTTAGAACAATTCAGCACAGTTAGAAGCCCCCCTCTAAAAAGAAGCTGAAGATAAAGTAAACACTGCAAATGAATTACCCTTCTCCCTCTGGAGAGGTCACGTTCGAGGTTCACTGCTGATGCAAGATGGTGAAGCTTGCACCAGTGCCCACCTGCCAGGGATTAAACAGAGAGCTACAGTCTCCAGTGCAATCAATGCCTAGTCTTTAATGGGCTCTAAATTCAGCACCGGAAGCTCTGACAAGCCCATAATCCATTCATTAATGTGTGTTAATATGTGCCCTGTGGAGCTGTCCTAACTTAAAAACAAAAGGCAAGGCATTCACATGTGTTATTTGGAATAGGATGGAACAGGGAACCCTTAGCGCCATGGAGAGAGGAACGATTGCAAAAAGGGTTTTATTGCACGTCTCCCAGCAGGATGTTTAGAAAATAAAGATCCAACACATGCTGCAGCAATAAAGCAATTCCTCTTTGGCCAGATTCAGACAGTGCTATGCAATTGTTCCCTTGACTTATTTCAAAGGAATAAACATGTTTTCTTGTGTGTATCAAACAGGTGTGCACAGGTTCAAAGCTCTGATCCTCTGTACCGCTGGTTTGGGGAGAACCAAGACATGAGGAAGGTCAACAGTCAGAAAGTGAAATGCTAAGACCTTAGCCCTGACTTCTTTCAGCCTTATGAGTCATGAAAAGTGACCCAGCTCTGTCCAAATTTTGCAGGTGTCTTATTCCACAAAAATCATGAAGACACCTAAAAACCCTTCCCCAAAATGTATGGTCCCTACTTATTGCTGGCTGCTTAGACCACGCATCAGAGGCAGAGCTGAATGCTAACTAAAAGCATCAAAAGTTTGAGGACCTCGAAAGAACCAGCATACATGTAGACACAAATGAAAATAAAATTGAGTAAAATAACAACCAAACACCAGGAACCAGCTCAAACGCATCTCAGTTGTCTCTAGAGTTGAGAAATTTATACATTTATTACTATACTCTAATATTTTTGTTATGGTTTGATTATGGTTTAATTACACTGAACATTTACTTGCATCAAAAAGTAAAAAATTAGCATATACTTTTAATTAGTTTTAATTAAATTATAAACAATTCACATAAATAGAAGCACTCTTGCTCTTTGTCCATATAATGGGGACAGCATTCCTTACATTATTTAAAGAAAGCCTGCCAAACTTGTTAACATTAGTTTCACTGCAGATTATGAAAGAGGAAGTTCAACAGGGACTTCTACTGAGCAATAATGAATTTTACAACATTTGGGTAGCTTATATCATCTTTTGCCAGTTTTGAATACCATCTTCCAAAATAAAACTACACCCCTTATGGCATTTTCTCTACACTTTAATAAAATTAATCACCAAACAATATTGAGACAAATAGATTAATAGATTATGAAATTCTTTTTATGGAAAACAAAATTAAAGGAATGGTGCCAACTAAAAATGTAATTTTCTTTTAGCTTCTTATCTTATAACCAAACTTTAATTTATTCCAGGTTTTAGTGTCCTACTTTGTAGAGATAAAACTTAGCCACTGTCTACAACATTGCATGAAAAAAACACTTCTAAAATATAAAAAAACATGTTGATCGTGATCCATAATATTTAGGGTCTGTTTCAGTCAGAGGCCACAATGGTTTCATATCTATTTTCTCTCTGACTGGTCTGGTTGCAACAATTTCTTAGGACAAAATATACCATCAAAATGAAAGAAAATGTTGACTGTGATTATGAAGATGTAAACTAGGAATTACGACATAAAACATTTCCTGGAGGCAATTCAGGAAATAACCAAATGGAAGTGTATTTTGCCTCTCTGAACACTGACTATTAAAGGAACCTAGAACATTTAATATCCTACACTAAGTTTTCATATATAGTCCCAGCTTCGTGCAGACTGCCTTTTGGAGGACACACCTTGGAGGTGCTTCTGCAATGACAGAGAGGAATCTGCTTTCTTTTCACTGTGTTCCCCTGAATGCTTGGTACTAATGAGCAATAAATACATCATTTTCTTTTTCCACCTAAAGCAAATAGTAGATTATTATAGTGACTTCATTTTGCATTGTAGCCCTAAATTAAACCTTAACAAGTTCAATCCTTGCTTTCCTTCCCCTCTTTTTGATGCCTCTGTATCATTTAACAGGAAAGAGTAGCTGTGACGTAGACATCTTTCCAGCACCTACTGTGGTGAAAACAGATGTAGAGACCATTCATATTCCTCGCAATCTTGTGCTTTTTGACTGGTTCTCTGTACTCTGAAGGACCAGCAGACCCACTGGCTGCCTCTGCGGTACTGCTGATCTGTCAGGATAATTTTAAGGATTTCTTTGTCTTTATGTCTTCAGTTTTTTTCTTAACCTTCTTTTATGTCTTATCTTTCAAACCTTACATTCCTTTATGCTAGAGCTACTTGTCCTGTATTTCTTGGATTTAAAGTGGGATATGTAACATCTCATTCTTGCACACGATTTATCTATTTTATCCCTTTATGTTGCCTTTCAATGCACTCAAATATATTTGTTTTGAGAAATATTCATATTCCCTGAGTAATATCCATATTCCTTGAGTAAATTCCACGATGATTCTTTGGATTTTAATTTCCTGAATTTCTCCTTAAATTACTATTTACAAATATTTTTTTTTGAATGTTGGTATCATAAGCCTGATTCATCATTTCATGGCACTACAGCACAAACCAAATGTTCATTATTTTCAACACACCAAATCAGCTTACAGCATATGTTGAACAAAACTCTTCTTTCAAATTTAAGTCCAGGTTAGTTTTTTCCTTACATTCAGAGTCAAATGATCAATCAAAACCATAGTCTATCATTCTGCTTATGTTCTGTCCTTACTTTGTAATTAATCAAAACATGCCTCATGCTCACGAGGAATAAATTTGGAGTATAAAGAGGACTCAACTTCAGACAAATGTGCAAGAATCTAAGCTTTACCTCTCCTGCTACCAAAAAGTCCCACAAGTGAAATAATGTCTAGGGCAGGTATGAGCCAAGTGATTTAAGACTTTGATGACCAAGTCAATACCCAAGATGAAGTCTTTGTAGGAGCACCCAGGTGATGTGTTACAGATGGATACTGTAGATGCTCTATTGTTTCTGCAGTCCTGACTCACTGAAAAAAATGACTGAAATTGAAAGCAACCTGCAGCTTTATTTTTTTTAAATAAAGAACAGTCTACAAGTCTATTTTAAGGGTAAGGCAAAAACTTCAATAATAAATCAAGTGTTAACATATTTGAAGAATCCAAAAAGTGTTCTAAAACACCTCTCTTCCATTTTTAAGAGTAACATATACACCTGAGCCCCCTTGTGCAGCTCTATCATCTGTACCACCACTGCTGGGGGACTCTGGAGGGTCTCTTTGCCCAGTGCACAAATGGATGCACAGTGACAGAATTTAAGTAAGGGCATTTAATTACTTTACAGTCTGTATTTACATCTGTATAAAGTGTGTACAAAAACTTTGCCAACCTAACTCAGTAACTACTATGCTCTGTCTGCAATACATAGAAATGTTAAGTGTCTAATGATAGATCCATAATTATTAATTATTTCCATTACTGGAAAAATTTTTGGTTTACTTTGCCAAGTATGGTTTTAGTTAAAATTAATCAATTTAATCCTGCCCAAGTATTTCTCACCAAAATTACACTCTAGTGCCAATATTTCTCAGAATAAACTGTCTTGATAATAAGGCTGTCCTTCAGTGGTCTGGGAGGAAATATTTGGTGCTATAAATATTTATATATAAACGTGATTTATTTCCTTGACATTCTTTGAAGTTGTTTGCCTTCTCTGAGTATCAATGCACCAAGGGAAGAAAGTGGTTGAACGTCATTTTAGAACACAAACTGTTAAAGGATGACCCTTATTAATACTAACCATAGAATTATTTTAGTCTCCTCTGAGCACTGTACCATAAAAAGTTAATCAAATAAAAAGACTCAGCCAGCTCTTAGACATAAAAAGCATTGTATTTTCTTTTGAGGCATAGTTTCCAGAAAGGCTGTATTTACAATGGAGGATGGCACAATAATAGAGACTGTTACAAAAAACCAAAAAAAAAATAATAATGATAATAATGGTAAAACAATCCCTTTCTCCTCACAAGGACGATATATGCTAAACTGCATTACTTATCTATCACCAAGAAATAATTCTTTCCTGGAGGAAGGAACAGATTCAAGAATTCTGTGGAAAGGAATGGGATACTTCACTGAAATCTGAATAATTACTTTTGTGAGGCACATCTACTTAAAATTATTCAATTTGTTTGTGCTACAGTCTGAAATCTGACGTCAATTGAGCAGGTGAAAAGAGAAGGAAAATTCCTTTGGTGCTCCACATTCACTTTCCATTTCTGTTCTGGTGAATTTACCTTAACCATTTAGAGAAAAGTTGATCTCACAGCCTAGGTAATTTTCCAGTACTGATGCCAATTAGTGCTAATTGTGAAAGGTATTTTTTAATGATACAGGCACCTGTCCATTAAGAAATAGAACAAGACCACCAAAACACTGTACTGCTCAGTGTACACATGGGAACAATTTTCAGTCACTAATGACTGGACCGGAGCAGTGACTGAAGGTGGAAATCTACATTTTCATGCTCCTAATTCAAATTGTTTATTTCTTCATCTATATGGATATCTATGAACAGTTCATCACACCATATAAATTTTAAAATTTCAAAGCAAAAATGTGTTAAACTATTTACCTTGAGCATCTGAATACTATGCTTGAGTATCTATTTTGCATAAAACCTGTTTTAAAGAAGAGGAACGCAAATATGGGGCAAATAAATAATTTTCTTGAAGGCTGTGGGAGAGCCATTGATACCATTTCTAAATTGAATACCAATCTCCAAAGTATCCATCCTTGCTTGTAGGATTATTTTCCTAGTTTAGAGAAACTAATTAAAATTGGTTAAAAATGCATGAGGGTATTTTTCAACCAAGAAAAGAATACTGTGCAAGAATGTGTCACTATCAGTGACAAAGGTTTGATTGAGAAAGTGAATATGCTTAACTCCACTCCATATTCTATATTGTTAAACATTGATATCACAAAAAATGTATCTAAAATTTACAGATAAAAAAAGATAAAAGGTTGAACAGTGTAAGAAAAATGTCACAGTTAAAAAGAAATGTTTCTGTGATTTCAGTCAAATTGTTTTGTTTCATGGTAATTTAAGAACTTTTGTTCCAATTCACAATCTGTTTTTCCAGAACTGAAAATTTAGGCTGAAATCCTAGCAGTTCACCTAGTAAGATAAAGGGTCTCTTCTGTCAATGAAAATACATTAAAATAACCATTTTGAAAAGAAAGAAGACAAAATGTGAGTCAATGTGTTTAACTCAATATTGAATTTTATTGAAACTATTGGAAATTAAATGTACAAGGAAGTTGAAAATCTAGATGGAGCTTCAGTGAGTTGTTTCAGCCACCATCATATTCCTCGCTGATTTTCTCTGCTGTGCATCACCACTCCTGCCAAATTTGGAGTGGCTGAAGAAGATGAAAGGAGCTGAGCCACACAGCAGGAAGCCACACTCTTCACCATCTCTAGCATTTCCTTGTGAACTAATAGCCTAACACCCTTTTCTCCTCCCATCCCACTATTTTCCCTTTGGGACTACTATTTCTCAGCCCACTATTAGACTGAAGAGTGGAATCAAGACAGGAAGGATTAAAAATGAAGTGGCTTACAATTCAACATGCTGAGCAACAGCTGGTATGACCAGGTGGACCTATCGCCACAATTCCATTTAGACATGGTGTCCTCCCCACAAATTCTGCTGTGATCTGAATCATAGAATCATAGAATATCCTGAGTTGGAAGGGACTCACAAGAATGTTGTGTCCAACTCCAAATCTGAATGTAGATATATCTTGTAGAAGTAATGGCATGATTGAAAAAAAAAAAAAATCAGCAAATTCACTTTGGGAACATCTGCTGACAAGCAGTGAAATTTCAAAATTACTTTTACC
The DNA here is from genome assembly GCA_013397975.1 of Machaerirhynchus nigripectus. Classification (NCBI taxonomy): domain Eukaryota; kingdom Metazoa; phylum Chordata; class Aves; order Passeriformes; family Dicruridae; genus Machaerirhynchus; species Machaerirhynchus nigripectus. The sequence continues at coordinate 238,022 of VZRQ01006372.1, read as the reverse complement.
ACTGCTGAGCTTTAATTTAGCTCAGGTAATCCAAGACCCTCAAAAAATCTATTAACTGGAAGACCAAATGAGGGATCTAGATTAGGTGAGATGGATTGTATCCTGGAGACACTGCTTTCCAGACTATGTAAAGAATCTGATTAAGTATCTTACACAACATTTTGTCTGCAAAGACCTAACGTGATAAACCCTGCATTAGGTGACATGCTCAAGAGTACATAGGAAGTTTTTAATAGGACTGGGAATATTTTTCAGAGTTTGAGTCAAAAGCCAAATTATAAAATTGGGCTGACCTCTGCCTGCTGCTTTCCTTCCATCTGTATCCACGGCCGATGCATTGCACAATCCCACATGATTCAGAGAGCAATGGATTCCTAAAGTACAATGAAGCCAATAATGTTGCAATAGCTGAATTCTGATAAATCAGCAAAAATATTAGATTGAAGAATTTAGATAAAAGTTTTCCTAAATCTTGAGGATAAACCATGACCAGCTGGGAGAAAGGATTTGATTGCCATTTAAAACTTATTATACACCTTTATATTTCAGCCCTATAAGAAGAGAGCATTCTGTCATTAATACAGCAGCAGATAAAATTACCTCAACAGGATTACAGGTATATTATGAGATTTATATGTTACTCATTGCTGGATTATGTTTCAGAGAGCTTGAACCATAAAAACAAGAAAGACAGTTTCTTGAAGGCCAGCATTTAATTATAGACTTATCCAATAATCCATTATTGAACTGGCTCGTCAAACAGGCTCTGTCCAAAGGACTATACCTAACTGTGCAATTTTTCATTGGATTTAGTTTTAAAGGCTGACCAAAGGTTTTGGAAATGAAAGCAGGAGACTGTCAACAAAATGCTCAGATGTTGCCTTCAAAGTCTTTAGTAGAACATAAATCTCCATCAGTTGGTTTGCTGATTATCCTTTGCAATATTCTTTATTTGCGGAGTGTTCCAACAAGAATTTCAGGCATTTTAACAGAATCTTCAAAAGAAATTTAACAACCCTATCTAAATCTCTTCAGAAAGGCCAGAAATATTCGTTTTATCACTTTCAGGTAGCTCAATATAACTCATGTCCTCTTGAAAATAGAGAAAAACAATACAGAAGCTTGATTATTCTTACAACCTACCTGACATGAATAGAGAGAAGACATTAGGAAATTGACAGGTCAAACTTACTGCTAATAAATGGGAACCAGTGAAAATAATAAACAACTCCTTTGTGGCATATAGTACAGTAGCATGTCAAAAACACAAGAGTGGGCAGAGAATCTATGAGAAATACACCACTAACTTAACCACTTCAATTTCTTTATTGAAACAATTCCTCAGTTTAGCCCTAAGGTAAATAACAGAACTCCAGTTGCTGGGTAGTGGACAATTAAGCAAAAATCTGCCACTGTATAAATCCAACCAAATCTGTTTAAATATTTGAAAAACTTCAATCTAAACAAAATATTTCCAAGAACATTGACAACTCACTCTCCTTTGACAGATTTCCAAAACAATGACCTAGTGCTTTCCAGAAATTAAAAATTTGAATATTTGTCTTCTATTTAACAGAAAGTAAGAGGGCTGCAGGAATATCTGGAATATTCTGTCTTCTTTTCCAGCTGGGAGCAAAATGCAGAACGATGCATCATCACTAACTTGTCATTATAACCCAGTCTGAAGAAAGGTGCAGTAGAAATGTGGCTTGAATGTGTCTCTCAGAGTTAACATCTCTCAGATGCACTCTTGGGTCAGGTATGTACTGACATAGCAACCCTCCCACAGGTCTATTCAACTCATTCCTTAAAGCCAGGGCTCCCAAATGTGAATATTCAATGTGCTTGAATGACTGAACTGGAAATTTTATTGAAACCTAATGGTGCTTCATACCATGACAGATAAAATTACAGTTTGCCAAGGGGATGACACAGAACAAAGGAAAGCTCAAATAATGTGGCTCTTCTGTCAGAAAGTCTGCTTTTAACCTTAAGATAAGTTTGCCACTGGTACAACAGGATGAGCACATGTGAATAGATTGATAGCATCAGCAGAATAATATGCAAATGCTTCAGTCCTTCTGGGATCCTGAGTAATAAAAGCAAGAGTTTCATGCCCTGAACTTTTTCATCATCAGGGAATTGTCTGTTTGCACTTGTACATTGTATGCACTAGTTTATTTAGCCAAAGTTTGTTTGTTTTTCCTCTATTCCTGAGAGTTCACATCTGTAAGAATAGATGAGATTACAGTTCTTTATTACACTAGGGAATTTCATCTGGTTTATCTTGCTGGGACAATAATAAAGCCTCCTCTTGAGCACAGTAAAGATCTATTATAATATTCAATGATAAAACATTCTTCCATGTGTTGTTACTCATTTTTCCTTTTGGGAAGTTATATTCTACCGTCTAAAATCACCCTACAAAGTTCACAAGTAAAAGGATTACTCATTCCCTAAACTTTTGCTCTCTGCTATTGTAAAATTCCATTTTGAATATTGCTTACTGTTTATAGAGACACTCTGGTGCTAAAAAGTTCACTGAGAGCTTCTAAATTATTAGATCCTGAGATTTAATGTAAGGCACACACATTTTCAATAAAGTTTGTATTGAGCTCCAAAGACCTTAAACAAATTTATAGTCATAATTTGAAATTGCAATCAAACCTGAAAAATGCTCAAGTCCTAATTTGGATTAATGTTGCCAAGTGTGTTAACAGTGCTCTGACAGAAGCTTGTTTTGAGGTATATCTATTTCAAAAACTAGGTTTTGGGTTGATAGCTTTCAAAATATTTCCTAGAGCACAAACCCAATAATACACTTATTTTGACCCAGACATAAATAGAAAATTAATTGTGTTCAAATGCCCCATTAAATACAGCTTCTTTGCCACGGCTAACTAAAGAGATACCTTTATTTTTTGCTTGTTTCAGCAAAAGCAAAGGCTTGGAGTGGTCCCTACTCTTTTTCCTGTACCTTTGTTTTGCTGAAGGCAACACTGTCAGCTAAGGATGTGAAATGGTTACATGTGACAGGCTGAATGTCAGTGTCAGAGCATGGAGCCTGACCTGGACTTGCAAAGGGAGGCTCATTACAAGCACACTTAGACAGCCTTTCAATCTCTGGTATCACTTCTCTCAATTCATATTTCAAACCAGAATAAGCAAATACCCCTCCAACAGTCTCCCTTGAGTCACTCTGCAGGGCTGAAGTGTTAAACTGTGCAGCTCTGTTTTGAGTTTGTTCAGTATTTGTTTAACCTGCAATGCCAGAAACACTATAAATCCCTCATTGGATTTCGCATGTCCCTTTTCATTTACTAAACCTTCTAAAGCTTCTAAAGGTCAGAGCAGGCATACTCCTCCCTGAAAGGCTTGCCCTTTCTTACACTGCACATCCAGGGTGGGAGATGGGATGAGATGTGGGAACAGAAAAAGCCATCAGGAAATACAGATTGGAAGAATAGCCAAGACTAACACACCTGCTAAAATATGTGTTCCGGTTATTTTTTCAGTAGCACACACACTGAAAACACCAAAAACATGTTTGGCATCATCCTTTCGACGTAGGTGTTACAATAGCACTGCATCACAGGAAATGATAGTTAAGACAATTAAACCCAAACTGGTAGGAAATTAGTTAAACGTGATATCTAGAAGATTATTATCTGAAATAATCTGGTTTCAGTAGGTGGATGAAGAAGTAGGGCTATCAGTTTTCTGGGAAACTGTATTTACTTTGTGAGTAACAAAGATCAGTATGGGAGCCTCCTTTTGGGAAGGATGGTTCCAAAACCTCTGAATCCACATCAGACACTGAATATCAGCTCTTCATGGGAACAGGAATCTCACAGGAAGCTTCTGTGATTGTATTTGTATCTCACTAGAATAAATATTGGGTGTAAACATTAGATAATACCTGTGGTTCAAAATCCCTAAAGAAAAACTGGGCAATATTTGACGCAGGGCCTGCTGCAAGCTTCAAGTCCGAGGACCCTTGTAAAACCAACCAAAAAACCTCACTTATTTTCTCTGATAGTTATTGGCTGCAACATTTATATCTATTAGAGTAGAATATAATACAAAGATCTGCTGTAAGTGAAAAATTAACTAGTTTTTAGACATAAAAACCTTTTTTTAAATATTTATTTGATTAAGATAAAATTACTAAGAATCAAATCTTTCAGATACAAAATCTTTGCAGAACAAAATAAATCAACATTATTTACAAATGGGAATTATAAAATCTTTGGAAGTACATTTTACATTAGAGTAACTAAGTGGAGAATCAGTCCCCTGGATTCTGATATAAGCAGTGCTTTAAAGTGAACACTACTGGGAACTTAGAAGTCAACAGAAGGATTTGCCTAGACGCTGTTTGTTCTTAGAACAGCTTTCAGAGACAGACAGAAGCCTCATAGATAGCAATGGACAAATAGTAAAGTAACATTTTGTTTCATTAAAAATTACCTTGTCATAGTATTTAGAGATTGTTCCAGATTATTTTGCAACAAATCTAGGAATTCCATTTTGGAAACAAAAGTAATCCTCAGACGAGATGAAGTATATATGCTCATGTCCAAAACTAGATTTCTGGAACTCTTCTTTAGGACTACCTCATTTTTCACAAGATGATGTTAATACAAAAATGCCTACTGGGCTAGATATTAGTGTCTTTGTTTCAAAATAATGGACTGCTTAGACATTTTGCTCCGTATACGTTTCTGATGATACACTTTTCATAAACCAGAATCTTTTCTGGCAAAGAAAAGATTTCTGTCACCAGAATCAACTCAAGTGAAAGAGGAACAACAACAAAAAAAAATCACAAAAATCCTTTGCTTCGTGTGGCTACCATAGGAGAATAAAGAATGGAATAAAATATTTCAATCCCAAAGATTTTCATAGGCTACTTTAGACCACAGTACTTCCAGAACTTCATGGTAACTCATTTTATCTCTGCCATTTCATATCTGCTTTTTAAATGGAATAGGAGGAAGCCAGCTGTATCCTGGGCTGCATCACAAAAAGAATAAGAGGTCAAAGGGAGGAGACTCTGCCCCTCTCCTCAACTCTGGTGAGAGCCCTGGAGTGCTGTGTCCATTTCTGGGGTCCTCAGCACCGGAAGGAGCAAGTCCAGAGGAGGTCAACAAGTTGATCCGAGGGCTGGAGCACCTCTCCTATGAGGAAAGGCTAAGAAAATTTGTATTTTTTAGCCTTGAGAAGAGAAGGCTAAAAAAGGTCCAGGGAGACCTTATTACAAAGAAGATGGGGACAGACTTTTAGCAGGGCTTTATGTGATGGGGCAAGGAGTGATGGTTTTAAACTAAAGAAAGGTAGATTCAGGTAAGATAAAGAAAGCTGGGGTTTTTTTACAATGAGGTGGTGAAACACTGGAATTGTTTGCCCAGAGAGGTGATGGATGCCCCATCCCCAGCAACATTCAAGGTCAGGCTGGACTGGGATCTGAGCAACCTCATCTAGTGGAAGGTGGCCCTGCTCATTGCAGGGGAGTCGGACTAAATGAACTTCAAAGGTCCCTTCCAACCCAGACTACTCTGTGATTCTATAAAGAGTGAAAAACCTGAATTAGCTTTTATAAACTGCAGAAAAAGGTCATTTTTCTGGCTGGTTTTAGTGTCCCTTTCACCATTTATGCACTAGATTTTCATCAAAGACCAAGTTATCCTTAGTTCTGTGATGTTAGACAAGTATCTTTTCACTTCTCAGTCTCAATTTCCCATATGCAAAATGATGGTTAATAGATTTGCCTTTTATACCTATTTAAATTTAGTTTCTGGGACAGAGAATCCACATTTTTGTAAGCACGAAGACTGAAAGGATTGCAACTTGAAAATGTTCCCATAAGAGAAATAAAAAGTAGCAGCCTCTAAATGAATGATATTTTAAGATAAATTACTTTTTAATGAACTAAGTATCTAATTATGTGGGTATTCAGCATCCTCTTTTGCCTAATACAGATTATCAAAACACATAGAATGCAAAATAAAATTAAAATAAAGGTCATATTAAGAATTAAAGGGAAAACACCAAAGTGTGCTCCTTCAGTACTCAGAAAAATATATTTTAAAAAAATAAAGTAGAAATGCAGTGCATAGGTGCATGCAAAAACATAATGCAGTTGTACAATGAAACAATAAAACAATAGAACTTTAGAAGAAAAACTACATTTTATTCTCCAAAATAGTTTGCAGACTTCTTTTTCCTGATATTTTATGCAACTGAATCCTATTTATACTCCCCCAGTACCATGTGCTTGAAGTTTTGGAAATGTGCAGGGCAGTTGTGAGATGGCTTTGACGTCTGCTTGAGCCTAAAAAGTTTCCTGCTTATTTGTCCCTGTTAAATAAAGAATGATTCCTTGGATTTCTGATGAGAAGCCTGTCCCTCAGCAAATTTCTTCTTTACCAACTTGTTTAAACATGCATCCTGAAAACATGGCAAGAGTACATCATTTGTTAAAATGCCTGCACAGGTGATCAGCAAAGGAAGAGATTTAGGTATGCACGTAAGTGGCTATCAGGCTGCAGAGATTTCCCCAGACTTTGTTTTAGAAATTCCTTTGCTGTGATCAGAAGTTGAATTTACTTCCAGCAACTGGGGATGCCCTGTTTTTCCATCCCAAATGAATTTCAACTCACAGGAATCAGTTCAATGTACCTCTACCCAGACACAACCTCATGTACCAGGGCAAAAGGGGGCAAGGGCTAGAGAAGTAGGGGTGTGGGGGGCGGAAATTTCAATGATTCCAAAGTCATCTGATATAAAACTATGCAATAAAAGATAGGTGAAGGAAAAAAAAAAGCTGGCACTGGTTAACAAAAATTACTAAAGCATAGAACTAATCTTGGAATCATTCCAATAATTTCTATTTTGTCTGATTCTGGAAAGCCCCAAAGTCAAAATTAACCTGAAGCAAATCTAAGTAGACCCCCAAAATCTGTTCCACCTCTAAAGGAACGAGACACATCCTTACTGCTGCTTTTCATGAATATCATGTCGAATGACCTTGCTATGTGAGGCAAAATACTTTGGTGCTGCAATTGTAATTATAATTTTGGTGTAGGAAATAGAGTCAGAAGAAGAAGGATGAGACCCTTTCCAGCCCCTCAAGAAAAAAGAAAAAGAACAGAGCAGATTAAGGGAAACCTGGATACTGTGAATATGTTGTCCAAAACCCCTGCTCTGCTGGAGTGACTGTAATATGGAAAGCCTAAGGAGGCTGCTACAGTGCAAATGAGCCCTCAGCGCTGCTTGAATTGAAGCTGGAGTTACTGTTTACTCTGGAAATATCCCTGGAACAGAAAGGGACAGTAAAGGCACAAAGCCATTGTAGTGTTTGCACTTCCAGACCTGGAAACTCTGTTTCGTTTAGCATTACAGCTTAAAATCTCACCCAGGTGTATTGGAGTGAGGGAATGCAGGGAGGGGAGAAACTTGAAAAGGAATTCATACAAACAATTGGACAAGCAGTGACTGATGAGGTGGCTGAATCTAAAGGCAAAAGAGTATTTGATATCGCAGTTTTAAAGGTGAAAGTCTTTGCAAGGCCCCTAGTCAACTCTTTAACCCTCAAAATAATTAAATAAATAAATAAAACTTCTGAAACCTGCTTTAGATAAGATTTCAGGCCAAAAACAGCTCATAAATGCTGCATAGTGAGTTTGGTTTTAATGCTCTCAACTAAAGTAGTCATAAAAACACATTTACATATGTTTAGTAATTAATGCCATAAAGTATTCACACACAGACAATGGTGGGACTGTAATTATGTCTCTTCCAGTCTGTCTGTGTAACTATTTTTACCATATGATCTTTTTTTGTATTTTTTTCTCAACAATCAAAAGTTTTGCTTTTAATAGTTCCAATTACAACTTATTATGCCAAGATTTTCCAATAGTTGAAATAATTATCCAATACTCTGTTCCAATAAATTTAATTATTTTTGTTGAGAGTGCTGTACATATGAAGCAAATTATATGAGCTATTGCCTTCTGTTTCTACACTGGTTGATAAAGATGATTGAAGTAGATCCTCATTTCAGTTTAATTCCCTATTTTCTACCCCATACTGCCCACAGTGTTGGGTGGTTTACTTAATATATCATTTTTAGTAAATAGATTCTCTCAGAATACCAGATTAGAGAGGGCTATATATAGTAAGAAGCACACAAAAATCTAACACAAAACTTGCTACGTGAAAAGCAGATTGAAAGTTTTTTGATATTTGACATGAATGTTTAGCACAGCCCACGTTGGACTTAAAATATTTGAGAAAAATGAACATGCTACCAAGAAATATAATGTAAATATTGCATTTCTATCACCTTGTATTGCTATACATCAATTATTTATTGTGAAATATCTTATTGGAATGCAACATTCATCAATTCAGAGTTGTGGTCTTATAGATGGTCCTTAAGGACATGTTTTCTACTAGTGTCTAATCCCATTCCTCCTCACTGGAAGGAGCTGCTCCAACATAGGTTTTTTGTCAGCTGCAACAGACACGTGATATTAAAGCTCTTTTCTTTGACTAAAAGGTTTTATTACAATTCTGACTGGATTTAGCTGAGATGGAAAGCAATCAAGCTACTGTAGTAAATTCAAAACTGTGCCTAGCATGGAAGTATTAATATCCACTGTAGCACTGGAGAAACTCTTTTGCTTTATCCTTTAATTCATCCAATTCTTTTTTGGCTTGCTCTGGCGAGAGTTTTCCTGGCTCTTTATGGATCATTTAAGAGGAAATGTTGAATTCTACTGGAGCCTGGAGCCAGAGTATTTTGGCTCTCTGCTCTTGAGCTGCGGGAAGGGAGATTCATTGCCACAGCCTTAGCATGAGCCCATCTCTTTGGCGTCAAAGCCCTTCCGTGTGTTACTGCAGGCTGTGCTGCCACCCACACTTCTCTGGGCCTGGCAGGTGCCCCTCTACTGTGGCAACACCGCTGAGATTAATCGATTTGAAAATAAAGTCTACCTACAAAAATCAGGAGACCACTATTCCTAACATAAGCTCTGAACTGCCAACTCATTTTGCATTTCAAGCTTAGTAGGAGTGTTCTCTGCTCTGTGGCAGCAGCAGAATTAAACATAGAGAGTCGACTACTGCATTGCATCCATGATTGCTACTGCAGTGCTGCTGTAGAAATACATTATGAACATAGAAATAATATACATTTAAAAGGAATCTCAGTAAAAATCTGGGATAAAGCATGTTTAGATCAATTTCGAAGGGATAATGATAACATAGGTTCATTGGACATATGTTGTCCACTTGGACTCTGTTGTCCACCAGGTGTTTTTCAATACCTCCCAGAATAATCTTTTCCATGATTTTACTGGGCACTCAGTGAGACTGACAGGGGTCCTCGGTCTTGCCCTTCTTGAAAACTGGACAACGTAAACCAGCTTCCACTCAACATAATTCTCAGTATTTCTTTCTACCTATTTATTTGTCATATTTCCACATACATTTGATTTTCCCTGAGGCCTTAAACATCTGGCAAGATTCATAAAAGCTTTAATGAGATAGAAATAAGTCAGAAGACATTTGCAACTTGTAAAAGCATCCTCTATATTCAAATTGATGGCATCTTTGTAGTCAATCTGTTAACTGGCTTGCATTCAACAACAGGCTATTTATTAAGAGAGAATTCCCCACTGTGGATGTTATAATCCCAGCAATAACAGGAATGTGCCATTCAATCCCTAATACTAATTGTCTATCTCTATATATTACACAGATAAATGCAAAAAGGTTTCAAACTCCCATTGCACAGAGAGAGAGCAGACTAAACTTTCAGCTGATATAAACTGGGGTTTCTCTCCTGATTTCTATGAGGATGTTCCTTGAAAACTGTGATGGAAATTCACAGAAACTTCATTGATTTTAGCAGACTTAATCTGAATTCATGCCAGCTCAACAGATGAGAATATGTTATGGATTTTCTGTCTTCCTCTGGAAACTAAAATTAAGTTAAAAATTAATAACTTACAAATATTTGGAGATGGGACACTATTTATAGCTTATTTGCAAAGTAAGTGGCATTTTTTTCCATTTTATGATGGTGGGTGATGATAAAGCTCATGAGGAAAATAAATACATAACCAGAGACCTCAAATCAGAATGTCTGCAGCCTTTGCAGTAGGGAGAGAATGAGGATTGACCAGGTGCTCTGAAGTCTGGAATTTCTTCATGCTTCAGCACTTAAAAATTCTTAAAAGTTTGGACACATTGTTGGATATGGCTTCCCAGCTTTTCATGTGATAGAAACATAATCTCTTTTTATGGTAGATATATCATTAAAATTTTAAGCACATGGAGCTACAATGAGGACAACCAACAGGTTTAGGATATTTCAGCTGACCATATATCTCTCATCCAGGTGAATTATAGTCAAAGCAGTAGCAGTGACATGTTTTCTATATTGAACTGGAATGAACTAGAAAAATCTTAGATTGTAGGGGGGTTTTATATGTATAATTATAGTAATTTTTCATGTGTAATTACAGTTAGAGAAACTCTTCACTGATGAAATAATCGACATTAATGTAATTTCTACATTACTAACATTACTGCATTTGTCTATCGGTTTCCTTGTCTACTATTATTATGAAAAGTAGATTTTTATAGGTAATATCTTTGCAGTGATAATTGAAATTGTGATAATATCAACAAGCATAAGGTAATAGAGAAGAATAAGATCTGCAGAACTCCTTACAGCAACTGTGTCAAGTCCACATGAAAACCATCAGTTATTTACACCTGAACAGAAGGAATAATCAAAGATGACTAAATGCAATCCAGTGTACCTTCGTTCACATGTAAAATAATAGCTTTAAATTTAATTTTTTCCTGAGAACAGTTTTTTTAGGTGTTGAAAGGTGAAGTACTGAAAAATCTATGCAAGAAGGGAAATAAAATAGTATGCATAGTCCTGATTTTGGCAGGTTGGTAATTTTTAATCAGTAACTGAAACCACTACTTATATGAATATTAATAATCCTCTAGCAGCCCTATTTTTTTTACATCATTAGTTTTTAACGCATTGTTAGGTTAAGAACTGTGTGGAGTCTGCCCATTTTTAATGGATAAACCACCGTGGAGAGTGTTTGTGGAACAGGGAAGGTGACGGTGAATTAGGTGTGCATTCCTACAGCTCAGAGGTGTGTGGAGATGTAGTCTACCTCCAAGGAGATTATTTTGATTTTTTCAGGGAATCACAGAACAATTTATGTTGGAAAATCCTCTGGAGATCATCTAGTCTAACCCTCCTGCTTATTCCTCAGTGTTTTTAGGGAGATACAAATTCTGCATTTAAAAATCTGCTCTAACAGTACTCATTTCTCAGTAACTGGGAGGTGAGAGGCAGAACGGAACTGGAGGGAAAAACTGTGTAAGTAACTTGAATCTGAAGCACTGCTGGTTTAGAGGCAGTAGGGAAAAGCAATGTGGTAAATTTTTACTGTACATAAAAGTAACTTTGCAATTTTCCTTAGCACTCCTCCTTACACCACTATTTTCTTATTTCTAAAGCAATCTTTTAAACATTGCTTTCTAAATTTACATGTAGTTTCTTCCTCTCCAGCAATAAAATATTTCATAAGTTTAGTAAGTCCATGGACTGTATTTATCATCCAATATATGCACACTACATGTTAAATTAAGGCCCAACACTGCACCCAAATTTTACACACTGGCCAGCTGATGCACATCCTGTAGCGTGCAATTGCTTATTCATTTAGAGGAAACTGGAGCCTGTGAGTTTTGATTCATAATTCCCATTTTGATACTCAGAAAATTCTCTTTCCAGTCATACAGTGCACATTTTTCTGATTTAAAAAGATGATTTCAGAGGTAGGTCACTGTTTTCATGTCCCCCTTGCATGACTGAAAAAGTTCAACTGGGACACAAATACTCAAGGTCTTTAAGGGTCTGAAGCAGGATGTTGAGAACTCTTAAATTACTGCACTATCAAGATAGATGAAATGGTAAACAGCACTCGAGCAATCAAAATGCTGATTTCATGATTCCTTTTAAAGAATAAAAGGTCCCCAGAAAGTATTTCTGCATTCCTTTTCACTCAGTTTTCCTTTGCAATTCAAAAGCAAATATGACTTGTTTGATATAACAAACTTAGGTGGAAGTGAACCAAAAGATCCCCTCTTATATGGCAATCATGGAACACACAACCATGAATTATGCAGTGAACTTCATCTGATCCCGTGCAAGTAGGGGACCTAAAACACTGCAATGTTAACGTCACATTGCCTCTCCCTCTCCAGTATAGTAGAACTGACATAAAACATCTTGGAACAAACTCCTATTAGACATTAGCAATTTGCCATGCAGGTTAGATTCTTGTCAGATAAATGCAGAGTTAAAACATCCCATTTACTTGGTACCTTATTTCCCAGAAAAGGAAGTCAGGGAAAAGCCACAGAAATCCAATCTCTGAAACATTAGGGAAGTCTGAAGAAATTCCTCTTTCCCCCAAGTGTGTTCTCCTGTTTTATATGTCTGAAAAGGGGATACATGCAACTGTGGTGAAAGGGTTGAAGATATCTCAGTGAACAGGACTGGGGAACCAGGATACACAGCACACTCATGTGTAGACGTGTAAGTATATACATACACACATGCATTTTAAACCCACTGTTTCACATATTTTAGTATTATGAAGCCCATTTCTATTACTATTATGAAGTAGAACTGAGACACCATCATTAATAGCTCTACCCGTTACACATTCCCACAGAAAAACTTTCCTTCACAGTTTTACCCCAATAAAGGTCCCCTTTCTGCCTTCATAAGGAAGATTTTATTAATTATCTCCCCTTGTCCCCCATTTTACACTTGCCCTAAAATCTGCTTTGCCTTTTCTCTGCAGAGTAAGATGGCAAAGTATTAACACATGGGCTTACCATGTCCATAACCTGATAGTAGTCCTTGGTCATGGAAAGGGAAGTGATAATATTGGTTTATTCTTGCACTGAATACTCAGCAGATGACTGTTCACAACTGTGGTGTACCAGCAAGGAGAGGATGGGACAAAATACATGTCCTTCCAAAAGGAGTAAGGGTGAAGACAGTTCCCTCACTGATTAGAAGTGTCTTAATTTGTGAGTAATCTATTTAAAGTTTTATGATATAGCTTTATGAAATAAAAGCATGTGGATTTCAGGTTTCTGGGACTGATCTCCAGGATCCTGGACCCCTTTTTTAGGCTGAAGTTTTATTTATTTCCTTTTCTTTTCATTGGGAATTGAGCACTCTGAAAAACTGAGCCTTCTGATTCTTCAAATTATGTTACAAACCAGCCACCACCAAAATGGAGCTCTTTGCATAAGACATACCAAAGTGAGTCTTTCTCTAGTACAAACCTACTAAAAAAACCTGCATGTAATCCAAAGAAGAAGCTGAAATGTATGATGAAATTTATCTCCTTCAAATCAGACTGTCTTCTTGTATTATCTTATCCACATTTTCTTCCTTCTACTCTGGTTTCTTTTCCCCACTTTACCACCACTTAAATATGCTGTCTTGTTACTGCTGGGAGAAGCTAGCATATCATTCTGCCATTTCCCAGATGCTGATATTATTTGCCCTACAGATGGCTTCAGAAGCTATTGAAAGAAACAGAGGTATCTACTAGGATCTTGGCCAAACTTTTTAAAAAGTAGCTGGTCACCAAGTTTAAGCTGACAATTTAGGAAGTTTAAATTAAACAAAACGAATAGATACTTCTGAATTGCATTCAATTTGATTTAATTCATCAGATAAAATTCTTTCATAGTGTGTCTACATTGAACTCTCTAAATTTTAAAAATTCAACCACATACTTTTTGTCAGTGATAAAACAATGACTTAACTAAATGGCCGGACAAACAAACTGCTTCATAGAAGAACATGTAAGTACAAAAATTAAAAGAAATGAGGATTCATTATTCTCTTCAGTGATACAATAATTGTTCCCCTCATACTCTGAATCTGATTAAAGATTGTTACTCTCTCTAAAGTATTGAATTACAACAGTTTAAAGATCAGACCTAGTAGGAGAAAATTCAGTGTTCACTGAATAGTCAAGAATCTTGAATCAATCAACACAATTGAAGACTTAGTTTCAATATAATCAGGTTTATCATATATACATATACTGGCAAGACTGGAATATTTAATATCAGCAAACCCACTCAAAGTTCTTAAGAAACAGGCCAAAATTGAAACTGAACTTCCTTGCACTGTTAAATCACAATCCAAATGAAGCCCCATATTGGGTTAGTGTACTTTCTTATCCAATCCTTATGTATAACTGTAAGTTCTCATTGTTCTTAAGATGAAAGGATTTAACTTTTTACTTCTATTTTATATTTGTTATGGATCAGTTTTGAATTCCATGTCATCCCTCAGTATCATTCTATTTCACATACCAACAAATACAAATTTGGAACAGCTTTTGTTTCCCTTAACTGTCTAGACCATTGCTGAAGGAAAAGCTGACAAGAACAGTTGAATTTCCATGTTCTGTGCTAGCTTGAACTAAATCTGATTTGGAAAATTGAATGTGAATAACCACGTATGTCAAGTAGTCTACAAGTTAGCAGACATTTTATGAAAAATATAAACATGGAGAAGTGTTCTTGTATAAACCAGAGATGTTGATGCCAGACCACTTTCTTTCTCCCTGAAACAGAAAACAAAAGTGTTATTATGCAGGCAAAAGAAATAAAGTTAATTTACAGAGGTTCTTCTAACATTTCATCCAACTGACTACAAAGCTTCTGTAGCTTTTTTAGAAAATGAATTATTATGAGGGGCTTGATCAGTACACTGGGTAAAAAAATTGATCCGCAACAGAGATATCACTGTGAACTCAATATTAGATTTAATGTGGTACATCAGAAAAACACTCTGGAAGAACTGCAAAGAGATTTCAGAGAAACAACAACCCTTAGAGGACCAATCCTCTACTAGCTTTTTATTTTCTGTTGTAGGACAACTCTCCTTTCTACAGTGATTTTCTTCTAGTCCAAATTTAGAATCTTAATCTTTGAACAGTTCAAGCACTGTTTCAATAAGCCCACTTTCAATAAATTTTGAAAGAAAGTATACAAAGCAGGATACAAAAGGAAGAGAAGGTAATAAAATGACTAATAAGAAGAAAGAGTTAATCACTAAGCTGTACATTTATGCTGTGGCACAAGATCAAAGGAACTTAACATGCTTGACAAGTTTATCTATCTTGGTAGCATTCTCCCCAAATCAGCAGCAAATTATGGTGAAATATTTCTCTGCATTTCTAAAAGAGTTCATCCTTTGGTCATTTGCAAACTGATGTTTGCAGTTTGCTGTGGAGGCAAGTGCTCTAAATACCACTCTTCTGTAGCTATCCCAGTCTGCACTTTTGTCACTCCTGTCCATTCACAAACGTGGTGTGTTGTGTGTGACTCCTGTGACTCTATAAAAGCACATATTCTATTTACAAGCCTCACCTCTGCACTGCCCTCAAAACTGTCTCATTTGCAGTGGGCTAGGTAGAAAGCCAGGATGGAAAACCTCAGGATATTTGCACAGTTTTTTTATGGCCAGTATGAGTATAGAAAAAGCACACTTTTAGGCCAAAAAAAACATTTTTGGAATACCCTGAAATCTTTCTGTAAAGCTTCACCAAACACTATCAGTAGCTGGGACAAAAGGAATTTCAGGTAAAAAAAATCAAGAGGTAAAATGCTACCTCTAGAGTTCGTGATAAAGTGAAAAACCAAACCAGAGAGAGAAAAAAAGTGAAAAGACTACAATTCTGTCTTCCAAACAGCCCAAATTCAGAGACCTTCTGTCTTGTAACAATGTATGATCCTCACAAATTCTATGAAAACGAAAGTAAATGTATAAACCTGAAAAACTGTGGTCACTGATTGTGATGGCCGTCTGTGTACTAATGGACAAGCAAGTCATCCCATTCTGACTACACCACTATGTTTTCATTCTTTTTAGAACATAAAAAAGAACAACAAAAAATATGATCACAAATTTTTTTTTTCTACATAACAGAAGTGGGAGGATGACATAAGTTAGGTGCAAAGACTACTAATTAATTCATATATCACATTACACTGCTAATTAGAGTACTCTTATTCTCTTTTTTTCCCTACTGTTCACTCTTCTATGAAATTTATCACAAAAATATCTTTAGAATTAGGTTTATTACTGGGTTTTTATTTACAAGTGTATTTTTTGCTATCCCTACAGCACAAATGCAGTTTCAGTGCTAGGATCCTTTTCCCGCTCTTCTGGCAGGCCATATCTATTTTATCTCCTCTGCCCAGATGTGCCAGCTGTGCCGGTTGCCTGCAATTTTAATGTGAGCTGTCACGAATGGGGACCTTGGCCATTAATTATTTTGTGAGGAGTCTCACTGCCGATCCATAAGAAGACCAAGTATTTTTGTGTGTTCAGCATCTCCAGGGAGCACACACAGACCACTTTTCCAGTGCAGCTGGATGTGAGGCAGCTCCAAACACATGCAATTCCAAATCACCTGCTCCACTTCTTTCTCCCATTAAGAATTCTGTGTCCACTTGGTGCAACCTCTGGGATACACAGTAAAAACAGCCCAGGCTTTCATATAGAACAGGGACAGTCCATATTGACATGTTTTAGATTTTTCTTTCCCTCAGCCTAGAAGGCACGTAGGTCTACAATTAGGCCTGTGTTGTTCCAAGGTGCAGACATGTAATTGGTTTTGAGTGTGGCTTGTTTGAATTAGTAACGACTCTGGGAGGAGAGCTCTGGGGTCTGCTGAACAAACAGCTGCAAAAAGCTACTCAGCTCCATTACAATCAAGAACATGAACTGTCAGAATGCACTAAAACTCAGTGAGGATACAGGGAACTATTTGTTCATACAACACATTGGCCTAGGCAGTGAATTCGCAGAGAGAGTGAATATAAATGCTTTTTTCCTTGTTGCACCCAAAAAAGATTTTTCCTAGTAATTACTATTATTTCCATTGGTTTTCTTGCTTGCAGGTGTGCTATATATCAAAATACCAGGAAAACTGGAATTAAGATTACTGTCTATTCCTCCTTTTTTACTAAACAAATTCCTTGACTAGGTCTTCAGAATTTTTATCCTTAATTATAACATTTATTTCTGCTGCAGAAGAAATAGAAATGTTGTATTTCTTGCAATAGTCCTTGGAAATCATGTTTAAAAGTCTCCTATTTAGAGTCTCATTAAAATGAACAAGAATAAACCATAGTCTCTGAGATCTCTATACGGAGAGTCAGGCACCAAGTAACAGGTGAGCAAACAACCAAATGGAGGCAGGAAGTGAGAGGACAACAAGTTATCAGAGCAGGTGTTGCTTCATAAATTTTCACAGCTCTGTAATAAGGAGACAGGACTGGCTTGTGTTTCAGAATAACAATTTAAAAAATGATTAAATCTCTTCTCCAGGATGATCAGTGATAATTTTTGGCTAATGAGAATTCTTTTCCTCCAGACCTATAAGCCCCTGCTCTATTGCACAAGTGAAAACAGTGATTTCCAGGCCAGAAATTTCATGTATTGGTAGCCATTTTCTGCTTCGTTTTCCACGGTTAGCTGAGAAATGAATGTTAAATTTTATTGTAAAACTTATGATTTTCATATCTTCTTACATTTAGAACAAAAATAATTTTTCAAAAATTATTGGGATGGGGTAGAATGAATCAAAATCATAGTTTCCTGCAAATTAGCAAAAGGTTGACACTTGAATCATATGTATGGGACAGAAAGTCACATCCACGTCCTCACTGGGCAGACAGAACACCATTTCTAGGGAAGTGGTTTGAATGCTGAACTATAGAAAGAATATATATGGTTTTTCCTTACTGTTGAAGGAGTACTCTTTTGCTTAATTTCACTTTCAGTGCTGCCACGTCAGCTCTTTTTAATGAAACCACGTCATCAACAAGTCACAACTCTCTTCTAAACATACCACCACTACTACTACAACATTCTTTATTATCTACTCTTTGGTTTTACTAAGTGTATATGTTACACACACTAAAATTTTATAGTCAAAAATTCTCTTAAAATACTGTTGATCAGTGACTGACCAGCTCATCTTTTACATTTCACTGAATACTAGCAGTTATTTGGATAGTCTATTTTTAGAAATGCAAAAGGAAATCTTGATAGTCTCCAGCCTTTGAGAGATTACACTGTTGGATAGATGGGATTCAAGAGAATTTACATGCTCTGTTTAACTTTTATTTATAAACTTTATTACAAACCAGTTCAGATGAATTCCAAATGAAAAGCCTGTGAAAATACGACTGAATTAAAAAACTGTTCTTAGGCCAGAAATTTCTCCTAGCTGTTGTTTTTAAAGGATGACAGTCTCACGATCCATGTTCCTCCTATTTTTTTTTAATTGCATAGTATGTACTTGATCATTCAGGTCTAAATTGTTAATCTTCACAATTAGTAAACAGAATAAAATGTTTACGGGGTGTCCTGCTTTGTAAGCAGAAATGTTAACTTTGGCTGTGGTGCCCTCTGTGAGTAAAGAGATATATTTACAGGAACAGCATAGAAAATACAAACAGAAGTGGTGATTCAATTCTTTTTTAAACACTAGCTTAAAATACACTTTGCAAATGACTGTGTGAGTATATTCTCATTTCTTCCAGTACTGTTTGCTCCAGTCCTGTGCCATAGGTTTACAGTAGTGCTGGCCTGATCAATAGCCTCTGTGGATTTCTGGACAGTGGCATCAATTACTGTGCTGTTCCCCAGTGAAAAACAACTGCTGATATAATGATTTATTAAGCAGCATGGCTGCCCTGGAAAAAGACAAAAGGCCTTATTCTTCTCTCATTTTCCCATACATGAAACCAGAAGAATTACACTGACTTCAAAGGAGCTACTCCTGCCTTACTGAAGAATAAGGCAGATCTGAATCAAGTTTGAGTCCTGTATGCTGACAGGTTAGAGGAAAGTGTATCCATTACACAGTTAGTGTGCAGAGCAGAGCAGATCTGACCACTCGTGAGCTCCTCGCAGGGATAAGTTGTTTATTAAAGGAAGGGCAGGATCAAAAACTGAGCAGAATGAGAATATCAATAATATTTCTTCATTAATCATCTAGAAGGCCAGACACCATTGTCATCCTTAAAATCCACCACGAACAACTAAACTGGAATACTCTGGGGGAAACAGTAACTTAATCAGGAGCAATGAGTGCCTGTGAGGCAGGTGTTTCCTTAGGCTTCTGTTTTTATATTGTGACAAATGATCTATGCAAATCAAAATGACAAAACTAAAACTGACAGGTGAGAAAGAATTTTTAATTTAAGAGGTACAAACTCTATAGAGTTTTCCACTCACTCTAATGCCAAGGCTGGGAATAGGAACTCCCTAAGTCTGGTCCAGCACTTTTTTCACTAAGTAGTACAGTCTCTCTCACAATGCACTTAATTCTGCTCCAAAAAGGGAGGATAAATTACAGTCTTATCTAAAAAGCAGCAACAGAAAGGCAATTAAGATTAGAATTTCAGTTTCCACATTTTATCAGGTTCGAACAAAACTGAACTGATCTGAGTTAATGAAGAATATAGTTCACTGGGAAAGGAGGGATTAAATACTTTGAAGTTTTGGACAGACTTATTTTCCCTGCTTTGGTTTCTTAAATAATATTAATCAATGAAAGTTAAGTAATTTAATTTCCAAATAAGATATACCTCTAAAATTACACACTTATGGTAAATTTTTGTATATGTTTTCCTTGTATATAATTAGTAAACTACTGGCACTGTCAAAGCTGGAAGGAAGATATAGAAGCCACAATTGTGGGGCAAAAGCCTTTCAGGGTTTTGCATACAGCTTTTGCCTCTGGATGAAGTATACTCACAGGATGAGATACACAAACTGATAAAAATCTGGCTGCCTAGAGTACGTCTGCATAATGCATGTTTCTGCATGTCATAAGATCTCAGTTTTCTTTAGTGTCCTACTCTTGCATGATTATTTAATTTCATTTACTAATATCTAATATTGCTATAACTTCAAAATTTGGTCTTTTTAAACTTTCATTTCAATTAAAAGTTTTCCATTTCAATTTATGTCTTCATAGGAATTTTCTTTATAGGTACTTCAATGCTACAGAAAAACAACTACTACAGAATATGTACAAAGTAATTCCAATAATCAAGTGTGGTCATGACAGAGATTGTGTGATCCCTGGCATTTAAAAGGACTTCTGTTCTTCAGTATACAGGTAACCTCTTTACATCTTTTTGTGAAGTTTGAGTTGATTTGGTTCCTGAAAGGCTTCATTACTTCTTTTTGAAAAAATACAGAACTATCTAATGTAATCAAACCACTCTCAAAAACAGCAATCATGACACAGGTAGAACTGTGAAAAAAATAGGAACCAATATTTAGTTTTGCACTAAAAATACCTTGAAAAGTAGTTTTACTGAATATTTACAGAGGGAAAACACTCCCCACATGACACTGCTATACCAAGTGTGTTTAGGATAGAGGGTTAAAACCAAGCAGTTGAAAGAGAGGTTGTGAAGAATAAAGTCTTCAGTCAAGGCAACTTTTACAGGACCACAGAAAAGCAGGTGGACATTCTAACAGCTTGCTGATGGCAAACTGAATTTTACTGCAAAATACCCAGGGACTAAGAAACTGGTCAGTCCATGTGTAGTGAGAATGTCTTTATTAAGATCTAGGGTAAGCTGGGTTAAAAGGAAATGGGTCAGATAAACTGATTTTCCAGAGACTTTATCTACTGAGGGATAAAATTCTATATGTACGTGTTTTATCCAATATGTATCTTAATGTTTTAAAACAGTGTTTATACAGTCTCTGTGTTTGGTCTTTAGGAATCCCATGCTTTGGAATATTGAAACAAAACAGCACTCAATTTTCCTGGAATTGCATTATTTCACATTAATAAGGAAGAAAAGCAGGCAGAAACAGTCATCTGGGCACAGATTAAATTGCATTTTTATGAATACAGTTGGTACTGACAATCAAATGAAAAGAAGCATATGCAGGAATGTTTCAGTCTCATATTTGATTAGAGAAAGAAATAAAAATCTAGTATATGCTGTGCAAGCACACACAACCCTTCTCTGATTTGAAGAATATGTCTACACTCTGGTCTCACACATCCCAAGTACATATGCTGACCCATGACTCACTGGCACACTTCTGTTTCTGTCTTCAAAACGAGATGAATAATTATTGCTTGGTTAATCAAGGATAATCTATTAAACATGGAAAGTAGTTATGATTATTTATTACTGTTAGTCTAAATTTAAAGTCTCTTATGAAAAGCAGGCCTGCTAGCCAGGACACAAACACATCATGGGATTCTGCTTGAAGGAGTGGGCAATACAGATGAAGAGGAAAACAAGAGTCTAAGAGTAAACATCAGTCTGAGAGGACAATTTCTGGTAGTTCTTCACTTCTTGTGATATTATATTGTTGGGTCCTAGCAACTGAAGAAAAGATTTGACATGGTGCAAATTCAAATAAAATGCAAGTACAAGCTTCCAGCCAGCTCTGTGTTATGACTCACAGCCCAAGTTATTAACACTGAATGTATGAGAACACAGGTGGAAGTAGGAGCTAAAAGGCCAATGAGCACTCTGAACTTTCCCAGCATATTGCAATTACAAAACCACATGTGTTAAAGACTGTGACTGTGCAAAAACACACAAAAAAACCCCAGAAAGCAAAATAAACCAGTGCACTTAAATGATTTTTAATTGGTGGTCTTTAATTTCACTGGATTCCAATGACAAACAAGAGAGTGTTTCAGGTTTGATTTGAGCACAGAAAACCTTTGCTGACTACTGAAATTAGCAGTGAAAGTATTGAGTAAAAGCTGTTAAACATGAATTTTATAATGACAATAGTCCACTGAAATATTGCAGCAAATCGCATTTATTAGCATGTCTCCCTGTAGATTCAGGTCATTACTGGAGAATTCCATACGTTAGTGAAAGAAAAGGTTATAATAACAATGTAAAAATGACAAATATTCAAAGAATGATGATGAAGCAATAAAACCCAACAGTTTTATGCCAGCAGTAGAGATAATGGAAGAAACTTATGTGTTATATCTTAGGTATCTAAAAATTAAATGCTGAAGTGTGTGAGCAAGGGATCCTCTGTCTCTTTTACAGTCAGTGGAGATAAAAGACTGACTCCAAAGAGCAGTTCATCCAGTCCCAAGATAAATGTGTAGATCAGGCCAGAAGAATCAAATTCTGTCTGTTGTGTATCTCTTCTTTGACTTTAATGGGACCGTAGGAGGATTAACTCAGATTTACACAAATTTATGCTGTAGAAAGCACTAGATAACACTTTGTTAGAGTTTTATAGCCTGTTTTTGCATTATCTTTACCTACATATTAAGTCTACTTGTTAAATATATGTAAGAGGTCCCATTCCTCTTCTTTAGGAAACAAGGATTGAGTTGTTCCTCTGTTTACTGAGGGAAAGGTCTGCCAGTCCATTAGGTCTGAGCACTGACAGCTGTGACGGTGAGGCACAGATCACCTTTGCCTACTATCACACAGCAGCATAAAGGCCCAAGATCACAGATGAAGACAAAAATGACATTGCAAAAGGACTTGAACTTGTCTTGACCACTCACCCAAGACCAAACTGCCCCATTAAAACAGAAGAGATTCATTGGGATAACTGTACCAAAACTGCTCTCTAATGTATATAGGCTTTCTCTTACCAGCAATAAACCAGAGGAAATCACAAAATTTGAAAATCAGACAAGACTAAGCAGTTTAGCAGCAATTATCATGCCCCTGGGCACAGAACACAAGTTGCTGTCTCACTGGCCTTTTGCAATTTGACTTTCTCTGGCAGAAATGATCTCACATGAAATTCACATAAAGTATTCTGAAAATCTAAATTGTAACACCATTTATAAGCATGAGGTTCTCTTTTTTTAGTGTCACCCATCTATCTTATTTCTTATTTGGTAACACTACTGAAGGTGCATTTTTCAACAAAAAAATCCAGGAAGTTTTTTCATTTATGTCTTTTACTGTCTTACTTGCACTGATTTAAATAGAATTGTCCCTGAAACTTGTTTCTCAGTTTAAATAAGATCACTGTGAGTCTCATTGTTCTACAAAAATGCAATGCTAAACACACAAGTCACTGGGCTAAAAACAACTAATGACAAGATCTGTGTGGAAGAGGGAATTACAGTCTTCAAGATTAAAGATTTATACAGGCAGCAAGAACACTGTCCCAGCTATGAAAGATAAATGCAAAATGTTTTTCACGGTCTTACATAGCATTTGGAATCTAACCTAAGAATGAACTTCTATCTCCACCCCAAAAGTTTTATTTTTTCCATCAGCCACTTTCTGGCAAGTTTAGGAGATGTCTCCTTTTTAATCCATGAGTGATCAGATTTCTTTCTGAGGGCGTAAATGCTTTATTTCACTAAGGATGTGTGCTATTTATAAAATGGAAAGGACTGATGCCACAGAGATATTTCCTGACACATTTCCCTCCTCCAGTTTCTCTTCAATGGAAAATAAGCCTCTGCCTTTCATTAAGTCCTTAAAAATGAAATTAAAGCATAGGCTTAGAGATAAAATAAGATGTAGCACTCAGAAACTGAGCCTGCACAGTACAGTTAGAAAATTAATTGAGTAAATAGTAATGGGAGAAAGGAAGGAGAAAAATGGGGTCCAACAGGAGTGTCTTTTCTGGTGCTGTGTGCCCAGGATCATGCAGGATGCTCTGTGGTACCTGAAGTCCCAACATCGAACAGTGGAACAGTTTGTTCCCAGCCGGCAAAACTGCAGAAGTAGCAGGCACAGGCTAATTGGAAGTTAAACTTTGCAGAGCAGCTGCAGCAGTTGATGAAAAGACGTTTGAACACCAGTTTGCTTTATGCGTTATATGTTCCTCTCCCTGATTTTGTAGCTAAACTGGTCCTTAAAATCCCAAAGTATTGGAGGGAAAGGGAAAGGGAAAGGGAAAGGGAAAGGGAAAGGGAAAGGGAAAGGCCCAACACCTTCTGTTTGCTGCCACTAATGTCTTCCCATGCCCTGCTGTTTCATTATTGCTGTCTTTTAGACCATACAATCTTTCAGTCTTTGAGAAAAGTACTCTCTCTTATGTGTTTGAAAAATACTAACTTGGGGATCTTAAACACCAGGAGCACTGGACATAGCAGCAAAAGGAGCTATTTTTCAAAATCTGAATCTTAGTGCATTGGGCAGAAAGTGTGAGGAGTGAGAGTAACAGTGGATGAAGGTATAAGGTATGGAGAGGGGAAAAAGGGGAGAGGAAAAAAAAGGCATTGTTTGACTGATCTTAGACGGTTTGTATCTTTTAAGGCTCCAGGTTTTAAAGCACACAAAGCAGAAAAGAAGATGAATGTACAGTCAATGTTATAACACAATGCTGAAGGCAAGAAATTAGGAGTAATTTTTCTGCATCAAATCTGTTCAATACTAAAGGCTCAATCCTAAAGTGTGCAAGGGGAGGGCTAAGGTTCTGTGTCTCCTGACCAAAATTACATTTACTTCCTTTTTTTGGAATAACATTCCTCCTTCTCTCAGTACAGCTGTGTCTGTGAACAATCTACATTTTCATGATTTTTTTATCCAGAAGGGGAGAGATTATAGTATTGCTTGTGTGACTTTAAAATCATACTCTGTCCTGTCACAACTTCTGAGCAAAGTGTTAAGCACTGGCACTATAGCTAGGAAGAGATCAGAAGGTGTGATCTCATTTATATGAAGCTTTACAGCAGTAGATGTGACGCCTGACACTTTTCTCTAGCAGTAAATTTTCCTGCAGCTGACAAGAGTACAGCTGTTTTGAAAAGGATAGAACTGCTGGTTTAAACAGTTAAATGTTGCCTGACTGCTTAGTTTTTAAATTGTATATGATTCTTTCTTGCAGATATAAGCACAAAAGGGCATATACTTGCCTGATGTTTGAAAAAAAATCCATGTTTTATAGGATACCTTTTGCCAAATCCTGCAGAAATCTCATGTATCACTATGGAAAGGTAAGAATCACAAACTGTTTCTAGAGCAATAAAAGGTTTATTTTATGTTCCATTCTCTCTAATAACGGCTGCTATTACTTCGAATCTTTGTTGGCAATAAAAAGGGGCACAAAATAATCTCCTTCAAACGTGCAAGTCCAGCACACAGTTTTTTCCGTCAAATGTGCCTGCTTAGAAAAAAAACTGCAACTACCTTCCAATGATGGCAAAAAGTTGCAGGAACACTGGATGTAGATCAGAGCTGAGAGTAAGAAAATAATAGACTTGTAAAAGTCAGTATGTGCATGTAGAAATGGCATTCTACAAAAACCAGAAATACATATAAAGATATCCCTATGAAACATTTTTTGTTTAAATGGCACCTTTGTGAATCAAATTTGTTGCAGGATCTGCTATCAACGGCAGGGTATCAGAAAGAGGAAGGAGCCTTCTTGAAACAGACTCCATAGAATAACTACTCACAAACTAGATTTGTTTCAGAAAAGGGTAGGAACCTGAAAACATTATTTTTTCCTTTGCTGAGTGCATTTATATTGCAGAAAAAAAAGAAAGACATTTAGGTAAATTGTGAGCAATTTCTGTCAGCAGGATTAATTCTTCTCAAGTTTTTATCTCATTCTTTTCTTCCTGAATTTCATCAAAAAGAAAAGAATAGCAAGAAAAATTGTACATATAGAAATGTGGCATGGGGGGGAAACTAACATGGAAAATTTTGATCTTGTTTTTCTGCTTCAAATTCAACCCCACCTGAAAGGGAAGGGCAAGGAACCTAGGCTCATGCTTCCAAATGAAATATTTTTAGAAAACAATAGGGGATTACAGAAAATTACAGCAAACTTTATTCTATGCTGGTGTCTCAGTTACATACAGTATTTATAGATTATAAAATATATATATGCCTGTATATATATATTCATTTTTAGGAAATGTAATATAACTTTGGAAAATTATGCTGTCTGATTAATTTCTGGATGTATCATTTATTGGTCTAAATTCACTACTATGACTTTTCTTAAATTGAAACATAATAATATCTCTTTTATTGATGGTATTTCAACTTTATACCTCCTTTATATCTAAATCACCATTAAGACTTGAAGACTTAAACATACTTACAACAGCCTGAAGTTTACAAGCTGGTTCTCAGTTTAACAATGTGTAAATGAAATTGAGTTCTGACTAACCAGCAGACAGGTTAATAAGAGAAAAATAGAGGACATTTATCCCATGTGTTCCCTCCACTGGTTTTATGAAAATATATTTATACCCGGGCATGTTTTTTAAAAGCCAAAGGTTCCTCTGTAGTTACCTGGATCTGAGTTCCAGCTGTAACCACCTGACTCATATTTCTTTACAACAAAATTTAGAGTACGTTTATTTCTGAAGATGTTTTACACGTATCAGCCAAATGCTCTAGTAGAGTATATTACACCTTCAGAAGAACATACTACGCTGTATTTACATGTCTGTCTTCTCCTTAAATAAATTATTTCCTGCGTTTGAATGGAATCACTGAAGTATTAGTGATGAAAACCAGAGTTGGGTTTGTTACTCCTCACAAGATCTACCAAATCTATCAAGATCTGCCCCACTCTCCGGAGTACAGTAAAGCTGAGACAGCATCATTGTGTTTGTCATTTTTTTGTGCAGATAAAACATAGGCTTCTTCCTTAGGTCACACTTACCCTACCTGCCAGTCTTGCCTCTAATGTTCAAGGATCTTTTCCAGAGGACAATTGATATATCTGGTCTTTATTAAGCTCCATGCATCTTTATATGGAAATCATACAGAAAGAGCTTTGTGAACGCTTTCATTTCATAATGCATGAAACTTAATTATCACTTTACATCTTTATATGTATTCAGCTTATAAAAAACCCTTATATTTTCATATCCTTTGACTGTGTGAAATATTTGTATATTACAAATGCCTTCTGAAAAGGGTTTTGAACACAAGGCCAGAATCAGTACTGGCCATTAAGCATATTGTGGTAATGCAATCAAAAGCCATAAACAATTCTTCTCATGAATATATCATGATCATATGTCCTTCATTTAGCTAAAGAACAGTGTACACTTAACTATACAGATGTTACCAGTAAGAGTAGGTCAGTGGGCCAGAGTCAGACCCCAGATTCATGGCAACAATCACACTCAGCTGACAGGGACAAACTGTACTAGAGTTACAAGACCAAGTTACTTTTTATTTGAAATTATGATTATGAGGGAATTTCAGTGACAATTGTAGATAGTTATGGATGTGGACCACTGTGTTTTCAACAAAGAATTCAAATTCTGCTGAAAAGCAAAAACTTTATAAATGTTTTCCTCATATCAGAAGTAAAATTCTCAATATAAAAGCAGTGTTCAGAGAAGTTTAATTAATATCAATATAACAAAAAAAAAGGACAAAATTTAGTGATGGAGAATAGAACCAAATAAAAGGACTTTGTTAGGTGAATGAAATACAGAAGATCCCTGAGTTCTGGTCAATCAGTTCACTAAATTTGAAATTCTGGCTGTATCTCTGGTTGATTATAGCTACAACACTTTCATATGAATAGGAAGAATGTCCAAATTCAATTTCAATTAATTTCATTTGTTGGAAAAATACGAAGATTTCTTTATGAATCTGTTAATGTTTTTATTTGATCACAAATTAGTACAGATTAGCTTTCACATTATGATCAATGCTACTTGCTATTCTTATTCTTTTTACAAGAATGAAGCAAAACCAAAACAGCATTTTTGTTCTTCTTGTGTGTCATGTTTAAAATTAATTCATTAGCAGCTGTCAGCCCCCAAGGAAGAGTGTCAACACTGATGAAGACAACTTCTAAAGGTTTCATCTTACCTTCATTTATCTCTTGTCCCCAGAAGGTATGAATCCATAAAAAAAAAGAAACTCCAAAGTAATGACTGCTTTTGTCTTTTGTTTAAATGCATTTGGAAAGTAGCTGTTCAGGCATGAATGTTGGCTCCAAATGTCAATGACACCTGTTTTGTTAAACAAAAAGACCAAGGAGAGAAAGAGTTACAAGGCTGAACTTTACCATAGGTCTCTATGCTACTGTTCCCATGAAATATTACTTCCCAACAGAAATGCTGATCTGATTTATTACATTTGCAATGAAATGTGCATTCCTTAGTTACAGAATATTGCAGGAAAAATGCTATGTTTTTAAAAATTTTAGCACAAAATGAAGCAAGGCAGATATCTTGGGGAAATGTTTATGTAATGTGGTTGAAACCATGAAATAGTTACTATGGTTATAGATTTTCACTGTAATTTTCAGTCACTAACATATGCACATGATAAAACTAGAACTGCTGAAAGGCCAGTACAAAGGCCCAGAATATATTCCTGCATTTACCTTGCAAGTTAGGTCTTAAGCCTTTGAACACAGAAATTACTTAGATGTGGACACCTGGTCTATGGATAATCAGACAGATGCCTAAGTGTTCTAAACAATAAATGGAGACAATTATATGCTTTTAGAAGACATTTAATGCTTTTAGAACATGTTACATTCTTTCCCCTTACTGGAAAGAGTAACCTTACAGAATATATGTAAGCATATGTAGATAGGAAACTTGGAGGAGGATTTTTGGAAATCACTTTGTAACATTTATATATTTGCATTTTAGATGGCTCAAGTAAAACTCTGCTCAAGTGAAATTTAGACTCCGAAGTATCTCATTGTCTAGAATTTAGTATCATATGATTGCTTGTTCTTTTTATAGTACTTCCATTGATTTTAAGATAAAATTTAACAAAAGCAGCATTCATTTGCTGGACTGAGATAGGAATTTTGCTTTCATTCAGAGTTATTGCCGATGTTCTTACAGAGTTTTACATCATTACATTACTGCTCCAACATAAGAGACAGAATAGTTTCCACTAAATTCAGTGGAAAATCTAATGCACTGCTTAAGACAGAACTCAAAAGTTAATGTAGAAGTCTGTCCTTGCAGACAAAGTCAAGTGCTATACATTTAGGTAAAACCTATTTTGCATTCAACACCTATTTTAGCTAAAAATTCAGGGCTTGTTGCATGCAGATACGCATGCAGTATTATATATTGTGTTTGGTTTATATATGTATGTCTAGTACTCCTGTTAAAAACATTTTGACAAATGTGCTGATGTTAAAGATCTCCCCACTCGATTTTTTGATCAGCTGGGACTCCGTGTTCTCTCTGCTGGAACTACCAATTTTGACAAGACCCAGTGCAGAGCAAGGAAAATGCAGCCTCCTCTCTTCCTCTGTCAGTGTTGGTTCCAGGGAAGCAGGAACATTTGAGTTCATGTATTGAGGCTTACAGAACTTTCCAGACTCACTGTTCTTGTCCACAGAAAATAGATAAAATTTACTGAAATGACACATATAAAACATCTTGAAACTCAGTTGAGAAAAAAGGTTAGTAGAAAAATAAGGTAGAAATTAACAAATTATTAGCCAGTGTTTTACAAACATGTTGAACAAATAATTTGTTTCTAAAAGACCAACTTGCTTCTACATTTTTTTTACCACTTCAGTTTTCAAAGTACTGCAATGTAAAACTTTTTAATGCGTTCTAATTTAATGAGTACCATTTCAATAGAATGAACAATGCTGCAGTCAAGATACAATTGCGGGCTTAAGTGTCCCATTTTCTGCTAAAAATAGTACTTATAATGTTTCTTTGCTGGTGCTGTAATAATACATCTTTGCTTATGTTTCAGTAGGTGTAATTTTAGAATGTAATTTTAAAATGCTACAGTTCTTTACTTCGAAACCCAAGTATCTATGGTTATGAATATATACTTCCACTGAAAGCACTTGCAGAACTCTTAGAGCTTCAAAGGGCAGCATTTCTATGGATTATACTAATGCCATATGTGTTGCCTTTGTTTTCTGCTTGAAACTGAATATGAGATTAATAAAATAAAACCAGAATTTTTTGGGCTGTATGAAAATGAAGTTCACTGAAGAAAGGAAAATTCTTCGAACTAGCTTTATTTTATACAAGCAAGAATTTGCTGTATATTCGTGTTTATGTTCTGAATTATTCATGAAGTTTGAGGAGAAGCATTTATCAATCATAACCTAACTGGCCTCACTACATTGCTAATGTCACTTGGACTGTCATAGAAGAAAGTATTACTCAGGGTGAATACAAATGAGAGAATGAGACAACCTACACCCAGACATAAATTCTCCAAGAAAGAAAAAGGACCCTTCACATAACTGGATGTTATTTAGCTGATTACTATAAAAAAAAAAAGTTTCCAAAAGGTTACTGACCAAGACATTCTTTGACGTTGTAATTTCTTCTTGTGCTTAAAACAATGGTGATCCCTGTAACTGATTAGTAAGAAATACAGACAAATGCACCTTGTTATGTAAAAGAGCCCTTCATTTGCCTGCTGTAACCCTACTTATGCATCTGTATGTAATTACAGAAGTGGCACCTAACTTTGAACTTTGAGTCCCATGAGAAGCACTGGTTCTCCAAGGTGCCAAACAAAAATAAGGATGTCAAACACATGTTGGCACAAATACACCCTTTCTTCTCTTTGTGGATCAAAACTATCGATTTTGCTAGTGGCATCTGGAGACAAGGAAAAAATGCATTTTGAAGCCAAATTTATAATATTATGGCTCCAGTTTCTTAAGAAATATGTAATTCTACCTAACTCCACCTTTTTTTTCTCCTCTTAAAATCTACTGATTGCATACTTAAATGTAAATACATTAAAAAAAATCTTATCCTGTATATTTATTAAGTTAAAGCAGACACTCTTTCAATATCTCTTTGATACTCTTACAAAAGTTTAATCTTGAAGGGGAAGACAGCGGAAAATGGGAGTGATTTTTCACCTTTATTTTGATCCTTATTTATAATGTCTTATCCATTTATTTAGTTCTGCAAATGTAAATCTGTCTTTCTTGTCTGCTAATTTAAAGATACCTCTGTCACCAGAGTGGTATTATTTTCAAGTGGATTTGGAAACTGTCCATTCTTTTTTGCTGATGGTGTTGTATGCCAAGTGTACCAGAAAACAGACCCATGGTTACTGAACAGATTAATCTTAATCTGTCTGTAGATCTTTTTATTGTCCAGTACTCTCTAGAGGAAAAGGAAGATTAAATAAATCTCCCTTCTAGATAGGAGTGTAAAACTTGCACAGAAAATTGCACATTTGCAATTATTATGCCAAAACCTCCCCGTTATTACACTCTCGCAATTCTTTCAAGAGGATTATGTCTACCTTTGAAGTAGCTTTTATAGGGGCGGAGTCCAAAATGGGTTAAAGTTAATGCTGCTCCAGCTTGAAGGATTTCTGTCTTTTTTATTACCTTCCCTAAGAAAATGTCCTGACATAACAGGCTTTCTTTCAGCATCATTAGCTCTTAACAGGTGGCCAGCATTTGCCACATGTTTTTAAAGCATAACCTCTTTGCAGAGGTTGAGGATCACAAGGAAAGTGCTACAGAAGGCTACATTTAAAATGGTGCTTATAAGTGAAACGTTACTCTGGGGAACATTTAGAGAAAGCCAACAGTCCTGGGCAGTGGTCATTAAGGTGCTGCTTTGGAAACTGAACATAAAATCAATAAATGCATGATCATACAGTTGGTCACAAGAAAAGAGTACCTTAAAAAACCTGTACTAGCCACAGTTTTAACAAAGCCAAGTGATGTTGCCTCTCTGCAACATTTGAACACTTAATCTGATTTTTTTCTTGCTATTTTACAGCACAGGGAATGTTTTGATAAAATATTTGGTAAAAATGGTTTCTTTTTTTTTTTTAATAAATCCTACTATGCAAGGTAAGCATCACCTTCGCTCTGGGTTCAGTATCTGTAAAAGATTACTCACATAAAACTTATTTATTGCTCATACTTTGTTCTAGTGCTGCTTTTCATGTTTTCTCATTCTATCTGTAGTTACTACCCACGTGCTAATATTACCACCAGTGCCTAAGGCCTCAATAGGGATTGCTGTTAGATGACATAATGGCTTCCCTTTAAACTGACATCCCAACAACGCCTTACATCTCTATTAGCCTGCAGACCAAACAGTCCTCCACAGAGCAGGGCTTCTTTACACAGATCACCTGCTGATGTGAACTGAGAAGCTGCCTGCTTGTTTGGCCATGACTGATAGCTGTACACCACCCAGCACAACGTGGTAATTGTTCCACAGAGTTGCTTAATGACACATACAGAAATCTTAGCAAATTTCATTAAACCCGCACTAGTTATGTGTGTCTCCGGGGAGAAGAGGGAGGAAGAATTAATTCCAACCCTCTTTTCCCCAGGAGATCTTAAAGAATATTAGCTTTCTTGATAACAACAGGGACATAAGGAGTTTTCCAGCTAT
Source organism: Machaerirhynchus nigripectus (assembly GCA_013397975.1). Taxonomy (NCBI): domain Eukaryota; kingdom Metazoa; phylum Chordata; class Aves; order Passeriformes; family Dicruridae; genus Machaerirhynchus; species Machaerirhynchus nigripectus. The sequence continues at coordinate 205,563 of VZRQ01006372.1, read as the reverse complement.
TATATGCAATCAGATAAAAGCCAGGATGACAAGCTTATTGAATAACACCTTTTATTGCAATTTACAGAGAAAATCTGTATAGGATGATGAGGCTGACTATCTTATAGAAGACAAAGTATAAGACTCTTATCATTGAGCATGCCTTCCCAGTATATTTGAACAAATTGCTTTCTTTCAGCTACCAACGAAAAAAAATCTTTTCTTTTTTTTTCTTTTTTTTTTTTTTCTTTCAGCTGCAATGAAATATGTCTGTTTCACTGGGTGAGTACATCCTCGCATGGGTGTTTCAGAGACTTCCCGTGACACAGTGTGCTGGCATTACAGCATCAGGAATTGTGGGAGGGAATGCCTTTGAACTTCCTTCTCTCTTGTTTGACCCTGAACACCTGCATCCTGGATGGTATCTCTCCAAGTTCGTCATGACAGTTCAATAGGAAATGGTGATCATAACATATTCACTGAAGTTCTGCACACCAAAAGGAAATAAGGGCAGGTCTCACATGAGCAATAGCTCTTTATGCTATGCTCTTCAAAAAAGAATAATGTAATTCTGTGAGTAAAAGAACTTATATAATTAGTGTGAGTTTAACACAAAGCAGTGTACCATCTCTGTTAGCCTTCTTTTGGCAGAAGCTGTCAGTTTGCTTTAAGAATATAGCTGTGTGTAACTATAGATTTTACTTTTATGTGAATTATATATAACTATATACTTTTTTGAATAAGGCATATATAACTTTAAAGGTAAAGTCCTTTATGCTTCATGTGAAACATGCCATTAAACTGCAGAATTATTTATCATCTAGTAGATCTGACTCCTGCTTCTTGCTTTTCTGAATTTGGAAAGTGCATGTAAGATTTCTAAGGCTGATAAAAGGAAATTGCACAGGTAGTTAAAGTATCCCATTGGAGCAGGAAGTGAGCATGAAGAGGTCAAGGAGAAAATACAGGACAGATGGATAATAGCACTGACTTTCGCCCAAGGGGGCAAATATAAATTTGGATGTATGCACTGAGAGAGCTGGAGAGACAGAACATTTGTCTACCCTGGCAGCCTGAAATTTGCTAGTAAAGTAACCACATATCTGGCCAGGGAAGCTTCAAGGTGAATGACACAGTAAATGACACCTGCCAAGATCCTCAATCATTCTCCTGAGGTTCAAAGTTCCACTGCAGTGGTTTGATACTTTCTTTGCTTTCAGGGACCGAGCTTCACTGATCATAGACTGCTCCTGTATGTTGTAACTGTCTAATGCTTTTTAAAGATTGTAGGATACTTCTGATTCATAAAGCAATAATTCATTCTTCAAATGTTCTAAAATGATTGAAACTTTAAAACAAGATAAAAACATTTTCAGGATGTTTTCTGATAAAGGACATTAGACAAAGCATGAATACTTATTTCAGGATAAATGAAGCAAGAAACAAAAAAATGTCCCTACTATTTCTAAGGATAAGTAATTTGCACTCAATCTGTTAAATTTTAACATTATCAAAAATATTAAGATGGGCAAAACACCTCAAGAAAACCAGTGTCCTTTTGAACTTGTTATTTAAAAGCTCACTATTTTAAAAAGGATAAATACTTAGCTTGAAGAAATAAAGAACAGTTGTATTTCATTTTTTCTGGCCAGAATCTTCAGTTATATAAATATAGAAATTATAGAAATGCCTGAATCTCCTCAGGTGTGGAGCTCTGTTTTAATTTAATCTTCAGTCCAGCCTTAGCTCACTGACTAAAGTTCTCGCAGACTTTTGTGTGCTAATTATAACCCTTCAGAAGCGTTACCTGGGTCCAGGGCAGTCCAAGCACAGAAACATGCAATAGAACAGTGGATGTCAGTGTATAGTTAGATTATACGGCTGGATTAATCCTTTGTCTTCTTGCTGCCAAATGGGCAAAATTCTACTTTCCCCATCTTTCCCATGTTTCCATGCTTAAACTATTCATATTTCTATATTCTTAACAATGGATATGGGCACACAAAGTTGAAATTTGCCTTAGTAACTTAGATTTTAATCTAAGTTATGGTTATTCCTCGTGTTTAATGGATTTACAATAAAATAAGCCAAAAGCATTTTTCAAAGTTCCAGCCAAAGTATTACATAGCTTCAGTCCCATGCACACTCTGAGAAGAGATTAAAAAGAGATGTTGATAACATGAGGTAATTCCCCCTACAATGGTAACCCTTAATTAAGAAAGGGGTAACAATGAACTTGCGAGTTTGCACTGAATAGTCCAAAGGAAGTTTGAGATATTACCCAGGTCTAAAGGAAGTTGAGATATTACTGAGGAAATTGAAAAGTTACTGTGCCTGCTCCTGCTCTGCAGGGTGTGCATGGATCTCCCAAGGGTAACTCAGAATTCACACAGAAGGCTGGGCTGCTGCACTGAGTTAGGTACTGGGATATGGCCTGACTGAATATGGGATGGGATGAGCATTAAGATGTTCAGATCAAGGAAGACGAGTATCTCAGATGTTTAAGTAGGATAAGGGAAGATTTTTCAGAACTACCCCCCTGAGTACTGCTTTCTTCTACTCCTTGCCAAGAGTGTCTCCTGTGAAAGTCATTGAAAGCAATTTGTATATAAGCTGTTTCGGTTTTCCAATTATTTAAATCACTATTCTATCGAAATTACTTAAATTTAGGATTATTTTAGAAAAACTGCAGCCATTGGGAGAGAACTATTTTTAAAAAATATTTTCTGCTTCTCTCTGCTTCTCTCTTTTCACAGCTTAAATTTAGCTTGCCTCAGGTATCTCCCTCTGCAGTTAATGGCATTCTAAATACCCTGTTCTGGAAGGGAAAAACCTGAGAGAAAAAAAACCCTGCAGGGCAGCCATGAGAAGCCAAAAAGTCCTTGTCCTATTGTAAGCTCTGATCAGCAACAGCCAAAACATCAGTGTGGTATAGGCATTATTCTCATCCTAAATCCAAACCACAGCACTGTGCCAGCTACTAGGAAGAAAATTAACCCTATCTCAGACAAAACCAGGACAAAACCTCTTCACTCCTCTGTGACGAATCAGAGAAGGTCTCAGCAATTTAACTGATGTTCTCCTGGAGTTTCACCTGTGACACATTTCTGTGGCTTCCCAATCCCTATGATTCTCTCTGGGTAAGCAAACCAGCAACCTTTAATCAGGGCATTTATCTTTTTCTTTCATACCTACAGCTGTATTATCCATATATTTACCACATTAGTATTAATAGGAGCTTTGTGACTACCTTGGAGGTATTATTTTCTTATCTATTGTTTCTTTCAGACTGTGATTTCCAAGTATTTCTCAGAGATGTTCTACGAGCTCTCTGTGAACTCTTCCATTCTCTATCCAATTTTACAAGGTCTTCTACTTTCTGCATATATCGATGTATTTCAATAACACTGCTTGGCTCATATCCCACAAATTAAAAAATTACCAAAAAACCATTCAGGATAGAGCCTTGAATAATACAGGGTTGGAAAATTTCCATAATTGAAAGAGCCAGACTTTGCAAATATTCTCTACAAAAAACACATCTTGTGTTAAACTCAAATGCAGCTAGTCACTAAGAACCATTATTAAAAAGCCTGCTCTGATTACCAAAATATCTCTATAGTCTCTGGCACATTCTTACTGTATTGCAGTAATTAAAATAGTGATGGAACACTGATTAAACTTGAAAAAATGAAAGACTGCTATAACACAGAAGCTGGAGTGGAAGGCTAGTCACGAAGAGCATAAAGCTAATAGATGTTATATTGCAATTACAAGTGGAAAATAAATTCCAAAAGATTAATCAGTGTGATTTACATCTAATTAGCAGCAGAGGTCATCATGCTGCTTGAACTGGCAAGATAAAAGGTAACCTACATCTATACTACAGGAGTTAAACCAAATAAAATGCTTTTTAAAAAGCAGAAGTTTTCAAGGATTATAATTTTTGTCTTCTATTTCAGGACTTCCAAAGGTGGCACATGTTTCCTGAAAACACACACTATCTACAGGCACTAGAGGTAGAAAAATAAATATAAATATTTAAAGTGTTCAAAGTTTCATTGTTTTTAAACGCTGAGAAATTACTACTAGGCTTTGCAGGGCTTTTCAGATATTTTATAGCCAAACATGGACTGTCAAGAGTGATTCGTCCATAAAATGTTTTAGGTGTTAAGAAATTTGCAAAGAACCCATCTGGAACCAATAACTACACCTCTTGGACTAAAAAGAATTCTTTTTTTTTTTTTGTTATCAACAGTTAATGCATTGTTAAAGTTTGAAATTACTCAATTGTTTTGACACTTTTTTATTATTATCTTTAAAGAAAATTCCACCCAGTATGAATATTATACTCTCAACACTTTACATCTTGCTCTCTGTAAGTCTGCATCAGGCTGTGTTTCCATCCACATGCTTTCAGACACTAAGGGAGAGAAATTACAGAAAAAAAAAGTTTTTGCATTGGGATATTACCTCACAGAGCCCTGGAACCACAGCAGGAACTGGGGTTGAGGAAGCTCTGGAAGTCATCAGCTCCAGCCCTCCAGAAGAGGGTTAACATCCCAGTAGGATCTGGTGACTCCCACCCTCATCCATTTGAGCTTAGATTTTCCCTGGCACAGATGACATTCTGCTGACTGAATCCAACCCAACTTTTGCTGTTACTTGAATCAAAAAAATACATCCCCCATTAGCCTTCTCTTACCCCGGTAGCTCACTCATTCTCTCCTGCCTGCACTATGTATTACCCTAACATTCACCTCCTGCAGGCGAATCTCTCCTCTTGAGCATCTCCTTGCCCACATTCTGCACTGACCTGGGTCTGCAGGGCTCTATCTCTCACATATTCTGTCTCCTTTCTCTGGCTGTAACTGCTGTGTTCTTATTTGGGCTTTTTTTCCCCCTTCTTCAGTTGTCCCAGAGGTTCTGTCTCTGCTGCTGATGGGCTCGGCCTTGGCCAGCAGCGAATCTGCCTTGAGCCCTCTGGCACTGGCTCCCTCAAACACAGGGAAAGCTTCTGGCACCTTCTCACAGAAGCCACACCTGTAGTCACCCATCCCGCCCCACAAAACTTTGCCATGCAAACCCAATACAAATTTACATTGTCACACGAATCTCAAAATACTCTTGGCTGTCAAAACAGTTGTTTACATTTTACAATGAAAAACACAGACATCTTCGACTTTCTAGATTAAAAAAAGAGGTCAAGCAATATATCAAAACTAACTTTTAGAATACCTGAGAAAAATAGCTTCAAAAGAAACATGAAAAACACTGAGGTCCTAATTCTCTTATGGGTGTTTTCTACATCATAAATTCTGCAGTAACACTTACTCCAAAACCTCAGTCAAATTATTTGCATATTAATCTGAAGCGCATTTGACCTTAGACATCAGTACTCTTTAGTGTACAAATCCGCATTCTGCTTCTCTCTTTTCAATACAAGCAGCCTAACTAAAACTTGTTGGGCATTGCCTAATATGTAGCTGGAAGAGCAAAATGTAGGAAATAGGTTCTGTACAACAACACTGACAAGAGAATGTATTCTAACTTTTTGTTGCTGTATGTCTAGTAGAGGGAATCCCCTAGGATAGACAAAAAATACTTTGAGGTACAAGAAACATCTAATTGTAACTACTCTTAAATTTCATTGAGTATGGGAAGTGATAACTTTAAAGATTAAGGTACTCAAATCAAGATTTAAAGAGCTTGTATTTTAAAACAAGAGCAAAAAGTAAAGAATGTCAATATATCACAATTTTGGTTTTACTGTTTTCCTCTTGATTTTCACTGCTTCTCAATAAAGTCACTGTTTCTCTATAAATATTCAATCTAATATATTTAACCAGTAGCTATTTTCCCACTTTAAATGTAAAAGGTTAATGTGTTTTCTTGAATTTCTTGTTTCTTGTACATTTTTTTCACATGCACATACAATTCATGAAATATTCATACTGTATCTGACACATCCATGAGAAGAACAGAATCCTACCATATGTTTAAAATACATTATAATACAAAAGGTCATGAAAAGTTGTCAGTTTTTTAATACTGTCACTTTTTTAAATGTGTGCAGTACATTTCACCAGACATATAACATATGTGGTATATGGAAAACTTACATTGTTTCCTTATGGGTATCTCTGCACTCAACAATCTTCAAAAAGATGACTCAAATGACTTAAATGTAATAGATTAGGATCATTTTACAGACTGGCTGGTAGCATTAGGAACTGGAGCAGACACAAATGGACTGCTCCATAAAGTGGCTGAAATTACAGCTGCTATAACTTATAATGGGACCCCAGGAATCTCCGTGAACCATTTCTCCCATGAAGGCCAAATGCTGCAAGTCATTTTGTATCAAGTCTTTTTAGACAAGAACCAGGAGAAATGAGATAAGGACTAACGTGGTATGGAAGCCCAATGCTCACCATATTTCAAAGTGCCACCCCTCAAAAACAAAAGCTATCTCAAAGGACAGAAAGCTGAAATATTTTAACTTCTGTGCAAGAGAAGAGCCTTGCACCTCCATGAGAACCAAGGTTCAGATATGACTCTGCAGCACCTTGTTCCTCACTCCAGTCCTATGCAGGCAAGTTCTTGTTTAGGAAGAGCACCAGACCAGAGTCACGAAAACCCTTGGCCACCATCATTTTACAGTCTCTATGGAGCACCACTGCCCTCTTCTGGGACTCACCCTTTAGAGGGATGTACAGCAGAGAGGGTATGGGCCCCATATAGTGACTTCATTCCCTCTTCTCCATCAGAGGCTTACTAACTGGTGTCTTGCTCCTCTTGGATTCCAATATAAGTAACTGTCTGATTAGAACCAGCTATTTCCATAGTCCCTAGTTCTATTTTCCCTAAACTGCTTCATTATACTGCTTAATTGTGCAATTGATTTCAAATAAATTACCAGTCTTGCTTATTTAATGTTTAATTACCTTACTTGTTGCGGAGCTGATTGCCCTCACAGTTAGTCACTTATTCCCTAATAAATTTCTTATTTGCCTATTTTCTTCAACCCACTGTGTTATATCTTCTAATGCCAAGCCCCTGTCCTTCTTCTGTACTTAACAACTTGCTTTACTGCATTCCCATGTGTTAATTTTTTTACCTTTTTTGCTTTTTCACCAGTGTAATTCTGGTCTTTGCTTGCTCCACTGAAAATATTTTGCTAGCTCTCAAATTTACTTTTTCACTGTCTGAGAATAATTTGTTGTGACCCCTGTAGCATTCTTGAAGCGAGTCTCTCATTGTTAACTCATTATTGACTTTGATGACCTTCCCAGAACTTCCCTATTCTCATTATACAGTCTCAGGAGATTATGCTCTTGGCAAATTTTCTTCTTTTCTCCATTAGATTAGGTGCTTCTATCTCTTTTCCAGGATCTAATTATCAGGGGATTTCTGAATGTTAGACCATAAAAAAGGTTTGACAACCAAAAAAATTTGTTATACATTTTTTTTTATGAGCTGACAAAGTTTGGCCAAATTTTCCATTTCCTTTGCAATTATGAGTTGCAACAGCAAAAACTATTTGCTCTATGTGTTACATGGATTTCAGAAACTTGAAAAAAAAAAAGCACTTCAGCTAAGTTTGTACAGGATAAAAAGCTAAAATAATATAAAATGGAAGATTCTCACATAGCTCTATAATTAATTAAAATACAGAGCAGAGTGAAGGATCAGTTTTTATAATGAATAAAAATTACAGGTTGATTTCCATATGAAAGTTTGTGTCTTTCTTTGTGGTTTGCATATATTCAGAAACCATGTGCAGAAAGAAGTGACTGCTGAGATGATAAAGTTTACTGATGGTACTAAATTATTCAGGCTGTAAAGACAAAAGTCTGTGGACCAGAACTGCACGAGACCATTACTAGAGAAAGTGACTGAACATTAGAATGGCAGACAAAATTCATTGCAGAAGGATGCACCAATTCATTAGCAGTGCACATGAGAAAAACGATTCTGACCTTGTTAATAAAGTAATGGTCTCTTGTCCCCCAGGGGCAAGATCTTAGAAGTATGATATGTATTTTTATGAAAATAAGGTGTCAGTGATGGAAAGTAGGCAAAAAATATTGAAGTTATTAGGAAAGAGATAGAGAATAACCAAAGAGAAATCTTGAATATAAGTCTAGGTAATGCTCAAGTTCCCTCTTCCTGGAAAGACAGAAAAACTAGAAAGATTAGGAGAACGTTCGATAGAAAGAAGAATTAAATAAAGTAAAACACAAGCAGTTATACAAAACCCAGCATGACAGAAATATATAGCAAAAAGGATGAGGATATTCTGGAGTCACTGTTCATTGTTCTAAAATGTACATAAAATGGCTTTTGACATAAGACAATTGCTGGCTAAAGAAGTCCCTGATACAAAACTTTCTTAAAGCTGCATGACTGTTCTGGAGAGATACTGTATTCTTCTGTAGGCACCTGTGAATCAGCCATTAATGAAGGTAGGTACTGGCCTAGATGGATTTATAATCTAACCTGATATAACTTGCACTTACATCTTGAAATGCTTCCTCATCCTATATTAAAGCTGAAATTTTTGAATTTAAATGTCAGAGATTCATTAGTAATATATTCCCATTTTTTCACGTTAGTTTCTTTCTTTTCATTTTCTGTTTAGATTAGGATCATGATTTGCAGGAAAAAGCATAAAAATGCTTCATATTTTTATACCTGACTACATTTTGTGATCAGTTCCTTTTGTGAGGCTAATCAAGGACAGGATTCTATAAGTATCAGACAAAGATAGCTCTGCACAATGTTTCTTTTTGTCTTTGAGATACCTAGGTTGGATTTTAAGACTTAGCTCCAGGCCCAAAGTGTTTGTGCTCTTGATTTTGAAAAAGTCTGTAGAACCCACAGCTATTACTGAAGTCAGTCACTGCTGTGGGAACTTAGGCCTTCTCCAAGTAGGTCACTGGATATTATTGATTTAGCAGGGAGAGACTGTTCTAAGATACCAGTTCTATTAATTTTCTCTAAAGTTAATCTTCACTATTCAGCTTTTATTTTAATGTTCATTTTTCAGAGTTTCCTTGCAAATGATATACTAAATTCTTAATTCTGCTCAGAAATTAATTGGCATTTTCTTTAAACAAAGAATTCTGAGCTTCAGCTAAATTGAATAAATAATCATCAAAATGCAAAAGTAATTTTCCAGATTCTTTCATCATTACCTGGTGACGCCAAATGCAGTTTAGGAATAAAGAATCAAAACAGATTAGAATAAACTCTGACCTCTATAACACTATTACAACCCTGCAGTATTTCTGCTGGTCTCAACTTGGATATAAAACAGACCAAAATTTTGTCCAATTAATATAATGATAATATTACAGCAATGAGTTCAGGAAAGCTTCACAATTCAACACAGCTCAGTGCAAATGGATGGATAAGGCTTATGTTGATTACGAAAGAAATAATTTTAAGAACTGTACCTAACACCAGGTTTCTGCATACATGGAAATTCTACCCCCCATTTCCACCCCCCTCAAATCACTTAAAAGTTTGTATTTCACCTCCTCTTTAATGGAAAACTGCTTTAAATAATCCTGGGTTTAAAAACCCATAAAGATTCATAAACCAGGACATTAAAATGGGACATATTTATTCCGTTTAAAATTGTAAGTACTAGCAAATTGTCTAGAAACATGGCAGGAAATATGAATAATTATGAAGGAACAATAATTAATTTTAATTTTCTTGTCCAAGGAAACTCCACGAATATATAGCCATTTTTTGTACCCATTTATTCAGTCAGCAACTGAAGATGCTCTGTCCTATGTGACATTGCTATCGCCCAGCTGTAGACTCAGCAAAGTTCACTGTAATGACTTTGGCTTTCTAAGACACATACTATTTCTGATTAGTGAATCTATTTCTGAGCTGGTCTGGAGCCAGCTGAGAGATAAGGACAATCTTTAAGCCAGATCCATAATGAGAGTTATGGTTCAAAACTTGCCTTTTTGGTGAGTTTCCTTCATTGTTCCCAGGGGAAGAAGCAGTCACAGATGGTGGTTCCAACCAGAAGCCTTGTCCCTACAAAGGTCCCGTGGATATCTTGTCACCCAGGAAGAACTGGTTGTATATTTAAATCAGTTACAAATAAAAAACCTTCAGAGAAGAAAGGACCTTAAAAATGTTTCAGTTTGCAGATGCATTCTCTGAAGCATCTTCTAATGTTGAGATAATCAAAATTATCCTACTTCAGACACTCTTTATGTCACTCCTCCATGAAGGAGGAAGGAAATTCTAGAACAAACTGTGTGCAAAAATGGAGTGCTGACACACATATTAAAAGATAGAAGGAACCAATATGACATCACCCAGGAAGCTTTAAGTGACCTAAATTTTTGTGCTCAAAAATTAAACACCCGTGCCCAATCATTGCAATTATTATATGGAATCCCTTAGAGGAAATAATTTAACAGCAGGTTTCATGAAGGTTTCTTTCAGTTAATATGTACTCATGAACCCAAACTGAAACAAGGATAAAATCAATACTTCAGTTTTGACAACATTTATGAACTGAAAGGGGTTTTCACTTCAGGACCTCTTTGAATTGAAATGTGCATTTTTTTCAAAGTCCATTCTATCTTCATTGGAGTGCAAAATGAAAACAAACCTAGTAACACAAATGTGCAAGACATGATTTCTTCTGTACTTCTAGATGAAACTAGTCTGGAATTATGGCAACCATTTCAGGCCTTGTCTGATATACCTGGTCAAAGGTGAGAAGATTTGAGACAGCTGCCTCATCTGCTCCAGGTCCCCAGCAGGGCCAGTGGAGACAGTCATTCCCTTCACCATGGAGAGCCTGAATCACTAATGCCCTATTTTATGACTTCACTTGCTGCTCATTTTAGGCAGGATTGAATCAGGCTGTGATGTCTTCAATATACAGAAGTAATTAACTTGTATGTAGGAGGTGAGAACTATTTCACAAATTCCCCTGTCTCATGTACCATGCCAGGAAGTCCATTGTAATGATAATTTTGACTGTTTCCAGTGGTAAAAATACTTAGCTAATACAGTGTTTAACTACCCCACACACATAAATAGATCTTTATTTTAGTTAAAAGTTTCTTACTGTGTTTCCTTGATCTCACACTTTCAAAAAAAGGAAATTAGATTTTTGAAAGTACTTATAAGCTTTGCCCATCTCAGTATCTGACACTCAAAAATCAAAATCATGAAAGAACTTCTATTTTTCACTATCCTGTTCAAGGGATTATTCTTTTTTTCACTTGATGACTTTCCAGGCACAAGGCAAAGTCATCTCAAAAGAGTGGCTATGAACAAAGCTGAGAATCTGGATGATGAAAAGTAATTTTCCACAGTAGATGCTGAATCATCAGGCAGCTCTGTTGAAGTTTGGAATAATTGGCAAAGTATGCCTAAGTGCATGAAACTTGGGGAAAGTATCTATACTGTTATATCTATTTAGTACAATAAACATATATTTCGCTACTTTGAAAAGTAAATCAATTTAATCTAATCAGTGCAAGTAATAATAATATCAATCTATATTGGAGATGATGTGTAGAGCAGCACTTTTTGGGTTGGGTTTTGGGGGTTTTTTTATATAGTGGAAATTTTAAAGGAGTTATGCAAGGCTTTTTTTTTTTTTTGCCTCTCCACAAATCTTCGTACTGGGATAAATACCATGGGCTCGTTGTGATTGCTCACGCACTAAATGACATTTTGAAAGATGAGGACTTGGCAATGAATGTTCTCAGCCTTCCTTTACCTACATGAGTTTACTAAGTGATTTACAAAAATCCTTCCCTATTACTGCCAGCCAGTGTCCGTTTGTTGGTAATGATAACTGAAGCTTTTTTCAAAGATCAAATAAGAAAAAACATATTACTTAATAAGGAAAGTCAAAGTTTTCTGAAAGCCATTGGGCAATACACAAAAAGCATTTCCATCTGGGAAAAAGATAATTTCAGCTGATTATGAAAAGATTAGTTGATCTTGGTATTAAGGTTACATTAATTTAAAATGCTAATTGTCTTTGATGCAGCAACATTTTGCTTCTCTGTATGAATTTTTATTGGAAAATGATAAGTTATATACTTGGATTTGTGTCATTTTATTCCTCTCTAATAATAAAAAGCTTATGTGCCTCTTTCTCTCATGCTCATTATAAACTAAAATATTTAGTATGTGACAGCAGACTTTTCTGATTAATTCTGCTGGGTCTTTGTGCTCTGGTAGATTTTATTCCTTTACTTTTCTGTATAATTTTATTTTTTTCTTTACTATTCTGATTTTAATATCCTATGTATTTTCCTTCCTTCTTTTTCTTATTTATGCATCTTTATTTTTTGTCTTTATTCTCTACTTTCTTCCTTGCTTACAGGAGCCTAAAGTTTTATGTCATGTGCACCTGAAATACTCTGCCTGTAGTTGAAGTCATTCTCCTTTTACTTCAGGTTCCATCTCAGCTTCCTCTACATCTACATTTTCTATGTCCTTCCACAGAACCCAAAATGTTCATGTTTCCCTTTCATTCATTCCATGCTTTTTCCTCTTCTTGCATCCCTACATGTAAGGTGTAGATGGATCTCTCTGATGGGTGCAGATAAATCTTGGCAGACAGCTGATGAAACAAGAGATGGTCATCTCAGCGTTTTCTTGCTACCAAGAACACTGCATGGGTCATGGGATTTTTGTCTGCATGAATGGTGTTTATTGGGGTTTTTGTGGAATTGTCTGATCACACAGCACCTTCACAGGTGTGTCTTCCAGGGTATGTGACCTAAAAGAAACAGAAAAAAGAACACCAAAACTTTGTGTGTTGCTGCAGATTTTGTGAGTTAGTTCTGGTTAAGAGTTCACCATTTATTCACTTGCAAAGCCTTCCCAGTCTCTTCCTACCCTACCTTGCCATCATAATCAGTTTTGAGAAGGTCTGAGGTAAAGTAAGGAGGTGGATCTGGGTGTCTGTAAAAGGAGAGTTATCATGGAGCTCACGAGCTGGAAAAGGAAGGGTGATAAAAGCTGACAGATTAGCACCCTTTGTCACCCATTGGCAAGATATTTAAAAGCACTATAGTGCTTTGCTCTCATGCTGTCCCTTATCTCTAGGAGCCTTCCCTGGAAATAACTAGAAGGCTCCTGCACTGCTCCCCTTGATACTGTCTTTTAAAAATATAAATTATTGAATTACACTCTATTCTCAGAGGGCTGCCACCCTTGTTAAGGTATTAGGCGTCATTTATTTTTTGTACTTCATTGTTTTTTCACTCACTTCTCTCATATTTTACTTTTCATCTGTAAGATCTTGGCTTTAGGTTTACAGGACAGCAAGCACACTGGGGTCCTCAATTCTGACTAGCAGCAATGCCTAAAATAACATAGTTTGCTCTTTCTGTACCAGAGACTTCAGAAATGGCAGCAGAAATTTGGAAAGTACTAAGTATATAACAAATCTAAAATAAACTTGGTGGTTGAAAATAGCAGTATCATGTAAAAACAATACATACAAGTAGAAGATAATAATGGACTTTATGGAAATGCAGTTTTGCATATAGAAATAGTGTAGTTATGCCACTGTTAGGATAGGAACCAGCTGCAGCTTCCTGAAAAGCAGTTCAACACATTTCTAGGCATAAAGTTGTTTCATAAAGCTGTTAGTATTCCTCAACATGTGAGTAGCTCCAGAAACACTATAAAATGGAATACACTCAGAGGTAATGCACACAGCACAAAATTACATTCCCAAGCTTCAAGTAGTTCTGTATATACATAAAGTGAGCTACAAATGAAACATTGGTTCAGCTTTATAAGAGTACATAAAAAAAAATTGTTACTTAAAAGGCAAAATGGTCCAGAAAGCTTTACTGCCACCATAATTTATTATAGAATTAATGTATTATGTGTTTGCACCAGGTCAGGCCACTAAAGGAAACCTGTGTCTTATCGAAATCAGATTGAGAAGTACAAATCGAGAATCCCTAATGGAGCACTAAGCACACTTCAAACAGCCAGCCATATGGACTGTGTTACAGCCTGGGGATGGTTTCTTTTGAGCCATAAACTTCAGCAGCAGAGTGTGGAAGACTCTTTATTTGATATAGCGTCTTCAAGAACAATGATGCATTTAAAAAAATAAGCTAATGCTTGGCTCTGAAGTCAAGGATTCAGAACTCCTCCTGGAGACACCTCCTTCCTATTTCCTTCCTAAAACCTACCCTTTTAAATTAGGTCTATTTCAAAATAGCTTTTGCAGATAATGCACTAAGCTTCTGAAGTTAAAGTGCTTAAAGAGGAAAGCCTGTCTAATCATAGCATGTGAGACCAGAGATACCATATTATCAGTCAATACCCACAAGAAATTCGTAAGGGGGCAGGTTCATTCCCTGCATGTGCACAAGTAGCACTATTTGAAGGTCTGATTCCATGATTAATACGCTTACGGACTGTTTTGACTTTTATCCATCTACAAAATTTAACCTCCATTGTAAACCAGAGTGTTCATAGCAGAGAAATCCTTTTTCTGGGAAATCATGTCAGCATAGTGTGTACTTGTCCTAGAAAGGCACCAGCATCCCATTCTGGTAGCTGGAACAAAGCACCTACCTCTGACATAGATTTCTGTGGGAAGTTAAGCAAATTGTTTTCATTTATAGATATACTGTCACTGAAAGGTCACGTGGGATTTGACAAACTACCTGGATAAATGCAGTTCCCTATTGATTTCCTATCTGTGTTCTGTGTATGCACCTGGAAATCTTGCACTCCGTTTTTATTTTTCCTTGTCCTGTGTCTAGAAACTGAAGACAGTATTTTCTTTCTCCAGATTCTTACCTAACTAATTTAAAAATTTTTCAACACAGCAATTGTCTCCAGCTGAGAGACAAAAATAGATCATATTATTATATATATTATATATTTCTAGATGTATTTCTTTATATATTTCTATATATAATGTATTTTAACAATTTTAATATATAATATTTTGTCCCATCACACACACTTTTACAAAAGTAACTTTTATTCATAATTCTTTTTCACGTAATTGAAACTTATCTTTTGAAATTTTTATCCTTTACTTTAANCCCTGGAAATAACTAGAAGGCTCCTGCACTGCTCCCCTTGATACTGTCTTTTAAAAATATAAATTATTGAATTACACTCTATTCTCAGAGGGCTGCCACCCTTGTTAAGGTATTAGGCGTCATTTATTTTTTGTACTTCATTGTTTTTTCACTCACTTCTCTCATATTTTACTTTTCATCTGTAAGATCTTGGCTTTAGGTTTACAGGATAGCAAGCACACTGGGGTCCTCAATTCTGACTAGCAGCAATGCCTAAAATAACATAGTTTGCTCTTTCTGTACCAGAGACTTCAGAAATGGCAGCAGAAATTTGGAAAGTACTAAGTATATAACAAATCTAAAATAAACTTGGTGGTTGAAAATAACAGTATCATGTAAAAACAATACATACAAGTAGAAGATAATAATGGACTTTATGGAAATGCAGTTTTGCATATAGAAATAGTGTAGTTATGCCACTGTTAGGATAGGAACCAGCTGCAGCTTCCTGAAAAGCAGTTCAACACATTTCTAGGCATAAAGTTGTTTCATAAAGCTGTTAGTATTCCTCAACATGTCAGTAGCTCCAGAAACACTATAAAATGGAATACACTCAGAGGTAATGCACACAGCACAAAATTACATTCCCGAGCTTCAAGTAGTTCTGTATATACATAAAGTGAGCTACAAATGAAACATTGGTTCAGCTTTATAAGAGTACATAAAAAAAAATTGTTACTTAAAAGGCAAAATGGTCCAGAAAGCTTTACTGCCACCATAATTTATTATAGAATTAATGTATTATGTGTTTGCACCAGGTCAGGCCACTAAAGGAAACCTGTGTCTTATCGAAATCAGATTGAGAAGTACAAATCGAGAATCCCTAATGGAGCACTAAGCACACTTCAAACAGCCAGCCATATGGACTGTGTTACAGCCTGGGGATGGTTTCTTTTGAGCCATAAACTTCAGCAGCAGAGTGTGGAAGACTCTTTATTTGATATAGCGTCTTCAAGAACAATGATGCATTTAAAAAAATAAGCTAATGCTTGGCTCTGAAGTCAAGGATTCAGAACTCCTCCTGGAGACACCTCCTTCCTATTTCCTTCCTAAAACCTATCCTTTTAAATTAGGTCTATTTCAAAATAGCTTTTGCAGATAATGCACTAAGCTTCTGAAGTTAAAGTGCTTAAAGAGGAAAGCCTGTCTAATCATAGCATGTGAGACCAGAGATACCATATTATCAGTCAATACCCACAAGAAATTCGTAAGGGGGCAGGTTCATTCCCTGCATGTGCACAAGTAGCACTATTTGAAGGTCTGATTCCATGATTAATACGCTTACGGACTGTTTTGACTTTTATCCATCTACAAAATTTAACCTCCATTGTAAACCAGAGTGTTCATAGCAGAGAAATCCTTTTTCTGGGAAATCATGTCAGCATAGTGTGTACTTGTCCTAGAAAGGCACCAGCATCCCATTCTGGTAGCTGGAACAAAGCACCTACCTCTGACATAGATTTCTGTGGGAAGTTAAGCAAATTGTTTTCATTTATAGATATACTGTCACTGAAAGGTCACGTGGGATTTGACAAACTACCTGGATAAATGCAGTTCCCTATTGATTTCCTATCTGTGTTCTGTGTATGCACCTGGAAATCTTGCACTCCGTTTTTATTTTTCCTTGTCCTGTGTCTAGAAACTGAAGACAGTATTTTCTTTCTCCAGATTCTTACCTAACTAATTTAAAAATTTTTCAACACAGCAATTGTCTCCAGCTGAGAGACAAAAATAGATAGTTATTATATATATTATATATTTCTAGATGTATTTCTTTATATATTTCTATATATAATGTATTTTAACAATTTTAATATATTATATTTTTTCCCATCACACACACTTTTACAAAAGTAACTTTTATTCACAATTCTTTTTCACATAATTGAAACTTATCTTTTGAAATTTTTATCCTTTACTTTAAGTAATACCTTTATAATAGTTTTTGTTTCTGTACTAGCAACCAGTTGTAAAGTTATTCTTGGCATAATATTGAAATTAGAAATTCTTTATTGTATTTATTCTTTATTTACATTATAAAATAAATTAAGGGGCATACAAAATTAGAAGTTGTTCTAATATTCAAGCTGATGACCTCCATAGTTTTATCCACACTATTTAAACTAGATGAGTCAAAAGAGCTGGTCTGTTTTAATAAGAAATTCAATGTGATAAGCTAATTACTTGACCAATATACATCTTTGTCTAAAATATTATCCAAAAAATTCTGTCAGAAAGGTTATCTTTGATATAAATAAAGAAGGACTTCAACATTACAATAATTCCACTACATTACACTGCTATCTTGCATTCGGTTTTAAGAGAAATGTTTACAATACTGATAGTTTTGATTTGCACTGGTTACGCAGATTTCTCCAGAAATTTCAGTATTTAAAGAATATCATGTGCACTAGCTAAACAGTAATCTCAGTGTGATATGGTAGTGAAAATTATATTTTAATTATATGCACTTATTACAAAGACTGATGCATAAAACTACTCAGTAGTGCAGCTGAGAGGAAAACCCCACTGCCACTTGGAATTCTCACCTCAATGCCTTTCTGTAAAGAAAAGGAACCAAGTGAGATGTCTTAAACAGTGATAAAAATCCCATAGGGACCCTCTGTGTTTAGAAGACCTTCTAGAATAATAACACATAATTAAAAGTATGTTACTTATAGTTGGTGTATCATATACCGCTTCTCTGTGTTATACTTGTTTTCTGAAAAGATCAAAAAATCAGCATGTTGGTATAATGATAGTGCCTTCCAGCATTTTCTTGAAGTCTAAATCAAAAGATAATGAATATAAAAATGTACTCACACTGTATGAAACTGTCACTAATTTTCATCCAGTATCTTTTAATCAATATGTTTAAGGTAACATTTAAATAAATTTTCTACTTTTTAAAATATTGCCTTTGCCAGTAAAGAAGAGAGTTTTACCTTGGGGAGTAGAACAAAATAAAAAAAAAAAAAAAAAAAGAGACACCTGTAATAAAATTTTCAAGTGGCAGACAAAAAACAATTGATATTTCCTGCTGTTTTCTACTCCTGAATCATATTTATACAATGATCTGTTAAGAAGAGGAAAGCATAAAAAAACCCAAAGTAAAAGGATGAGTAAAAGGATTTATTCTTGTTATAGTCAGTCTATTGTCTGAGACTAAACTCTGAATACTAATGAAATTATACTCATTTTTTAAAACATTCTTAGAACAACATTACCTCTTACATCCAAGATGTTTTCTCTGATATGTGCATACATATGTTTATGTATATGTTATGGTAAAAGGAATCTATACAAAAAGACAATGATATTTTAGTAAGGAAGCAACACAATTTTATATGACCTCAATACTGAGATTAAGTACACGAGAAATAGTTGAAAAATTATGTATGCTGAAATAGGGACTAGACTAATGTGAACCTGCTGTGTCATTTTATTAGTTCCTTAACATCTGACCTGCATCACAGCAGCTCTCATCACAGGCCATCATAGGCTCAGTAGACCATAGTCAGTGGTTTTGTAAAGAGTCAAAAGTTGTGCTGGCATGGCATGTGAACATCTATGGTTCAAAATTTTAAATCAAGCAAGTTTCACATTTCCACGAGGTGCTGAACACAGATCCCTGCTATCTATTGCAGAGTGACTACAGAGTCAGCTTAGACCATCTGTGACCAAATGAGATAGACAGACTGAGTTTCACTGGGAGTCTGTCTCTAATTATTGTCCATCTACAAAAATTATCTCACTCTTCACTGTTTTTAACCTTTTTTTTGGTGACTTTGATTGGTTTGATTTTAAAACTAACATGTCACTTCTATTACAGTAACAACAAGAAATCACTGACAAAATTCTTCCCTGTGATTAACTTGAACTCAAGTATAGTTTGTTGCAAAGTTAGAATTTCATTCTGGCATAATGAGATGGCAAGAAGTGGCATATCCATAGCATCATAATGCACTTAAGCTCAACACAGCATTAGTCTGCATGTTAAGATTATGGAACTGTTTACAGTGTTTATGGATTTTGATTCCATCCTCTAAATTGTTGCTGCAATGGTGCCAAAGATTTTGGACTATGCCAAATCAAAACAGGGACTGCAGACTTTTTTTCCTTTCCAAGACACATATATTGAGAAGCTATTTTATCACATTATCTACAGTGGGCATTACTATGCCAACGAAGTGGAGTAATATTAATGTAAAAGCAGGTAGGCTAATGTTATTAAAATATTGAAAATGTCCAGAATACAGCAGGTATTTTTCTAGAATGCTTAACACTCCCAGGATAAGCTATATGCACCCCGTCATTGCTGTGAAAATGCTTACTGTTCCTCATTCCTACCTTGCACCCTACAGAGTAAAGGATACCGATATTCTCTGTATTTTGCCCATTTGTTAAATACTTGGGTAAACTTAGTTGTTAAAATACTATTCGTGTATTTGTTGATTGAAGGTCTTACAAACTCAATAAACTCACGTCCTTGTAGGATAGATCTTCCCAGAGAAAACTGTCCTTTTATGCAAGAGCATTCAACTTTACTTTGGGAGGACAAAGTCTTAAGTACAATGACGGGTTTCCTTTCCTCCCTCCCTTTCCTCTAGTCAGCCAGGCAATGCATTTTCCAAAGACACCATTACCCTGGGAATGTTACATTTTTTCATTTCAGTGGGGATGAGGGGTTTCCACTTTTATTTATAGTTGTCATTTTTATGCTTTAAACCTCACAAGCTTTCTCTGACTTTGGACTCGTTCATATATCCTGAAAGAATTTCAGATAATTTACTGTTTCTGGACAGAGTTTTCCTCACAATGGCGTGAAGAATTACATGCTCTACTCCTCTTTTATTGCTTGTGGGCCAAATCCTGCCCTTATTTACACCACAGGAGCAATAAATAATCTCCTTTGAGAGCATTAATGTGTTTTCTCATTGTTTGAGGACAAAGAACAAGTTACCCAACATCAGTCTAAAAGGTCTCTAAGGTTACTGCTCTGCTAACCTGTGAGTGCAGAACATCCAGTGGTTTTAACAGAAAGAAAAAAAGATGTCTATTGAGACAACACTAAGAGAAACAACGGTTCACATTTAAAGTAGCATTTCTTTAATGTTTCTTTAAGGTTATCTTTCAGTTTTGGAGAAAACCAGACAAAAATTAGAAGAATACAAAGGTAGACTGGTTAAAAGTACCAGCAGCTGCCTCTGTGATTCTGCATCTTCATACACAACAACTTGATTAAGGCCCTTAATTCATACTGTGAATCCTCCCTGAACAGTTTGAGAATGACAGCAACCTCAAAACCTCATGTCTCAGAGACAGGTTAGAGCTATGGGCTGCAAGGGAGATGTTCTCTCTGCCACCTCTGGGGTGGGCATTCCTCTGCCTCTTTCACCCCAGCTGCGTCCAGGCCAAGAGATGTGCTAGCAGCAGCTCCTGGTGCTTTTCCAAGGAAGCAGGCAGGGGAGCCAGGTGTGTGTATAGATAGTGTGAAGTCTTGGGGAGTTCCCAAGTGCTCCCAGAGCCCTCTTCTAGGTGGGAATTAAGTCATGTACCAACGCAAGTGTGAAAGGCAACTCTGACTTATTAAAGAAAAGACAAAATTGATGGACATGGGGAAGAAAGTATCCTTGAAAGCTGAAGGGAATGTGCAGTGGCCTATAGTTCAAAACAGAAAGGTATTTGAGGGGAAATGGTACAAGGAATCTCTGATTTATGCAGTGAACTGAACCTACAGCTCTAGAATAGATGAGACTTTAATAGAAAAATTGGTTTGTGGACCACAGGGCTGTGTTCCCTCCCAATAACAGCTCCATGAATCAATTCCAAGTCTCATTCATCATCCTGAAGTACTACAGTTGCAATGACAGCAGTAGTTCATGCTGAAAAATAGCTTTACAGGGGATTCTATTTTATTTTTATATAAAATGTGATTTAACAGGTGTAAAGAGTAAGAAAATTGCCGTTCTCTATGCAATCTTCATTGTAAAATATATCTTTAAGGGCCAGAGAAATCTTCATTTCAGCTCCCACCAAGTAAAAGTCACTTTCACAGGAAGGTACTTAAACACTCTGGCTCAGCTGGTATAAGTAGTAATAAGCCTTATTGACAGGTGAGGATCCCTTATCCCCTGGGTCACAGATGTGATTAATCCTTAAGCAAAGTCCTTTTGCACAGCTCTTCTAACTTTTAATGCATTAAATATGCAGCAAGTAACAATAATTTTCTAGTGCCTTGTTTGAAAAAAAATGGTGTCTCAATATAAATAGCAACTAAAAGCTACTAATGCACAAGTATCTATCACTGGATATGAGGACAAGCTGGGCAGACCGTGAGGACAAGTTGTTTCATGGTCTAAGAAATAAATGAAACAATGAGGTATAAGCAACTATGGGAAAGAAGCTGCCTAGCTAAGTTGTTTTGAGAACATTTTGGGGATATCTACTTGGGAAATGTGATGCATAAACACTTTATAAAGGCCCACGTTGAAAACAGAAACCTTTTTCTAAATAAGATTATTTTCACAAATGCTTTCACCAATCAGGAAAGGTTTTCAAATGCAAATTATGACCAATAATACTTAAGAAAGAAGAAAAAAAAAAAACCGTTTTCAGACCTGTGTGGCTAACCTTTCACATCTGATGCACCAAAGAATGGGTCTGCATGCAGTGAACATGAAACAAAGCATCTGGATGACATTCCTTCATAGCGCCAGCCTCTACTCAAACTTAATCCTTTAAAAACCTTAGTTCACTGTCTTGGGGGTTTAAAAACATTCACCACACTACACTTATATTCAAGGCTGTGCTAGAAGATCTAAACAAACAGACAGTATTTTAGTGAGTTTTTTTAATATACTTTGAAAGGGACATTTTTTCCTTTTCCCTGAAAACAAAGTAGAAAAAAGAAATAATCTCTTGTTTACTAAGTTTTCATCACTGTAAATAGTTGTATACATTTCATTTGCAATTGAAATCAGTTTGTGTAAAAATCAAGGCATTTCATTCGTAAAAAAGACACTATTTCAATTCATCAGTGAAAACTGTATAGGGTACAAACAGCCCAAAAGATCTATGGAATCTCCCCATGTGGAGATACTCAGAACTCTGCTGAATGAGGGCAGGAGTGACCTAATTAACTGGGATCTTAACCCTGCTTAGAGTAGGGGCTTGGACTAGATGACCTTCAGCCTAAGTTATTCTATTGTATAACCACTGGCAAGGGAAAAAACTTGTTTCTATCTGAGGAAAAGAGTACCTACACCCTGAATTTAAAGGAACTTATGTGACCTAGAGTCACAGACCTTTTATGGAATGACATCAAATGACACCTGGGCTCCCAGATAATCTCTCCCTGCAGCAGGGAACAGGTGTTTAGGGGGTGTTTCAGGCTGTGGTATGAACTCATACAGGACATGAGAGGCTTAGCAGTTCAGCACCTTCCCTGCTTTTTCTCTTCTGTCTCTTACTCACAGCTTTCAATCCTATGGGTAAAATTAATTTCTTGAATCTGCTTTCAACAATATAAATATTAACTCTAGATATTTATCTATCGAAACAAAGTAATATTCCTAAGCTTCTCCTGGAAGAGTCTGAAAATTCTTCTCATCATGTAGATAGGTTTAATACACTTACTCTTGTAAACGAGTGTGCTTAAATCTGGTAAATTATGAATGCACTCACATATAAAAAGAAAGAGCAGCCAGAGAGGAAAAGGGAGCTAGATACCACCCCCTATAATTGCATCTTTCCTTCTGCCACAAAGGTATGTGTAAGTGCGTGCTTCACCTCAGACTTAGAGCTGGTGCTCACTAGCACCATATTCTCCATTTGCTGAAAGACCCTTGTAAGACCAGGGAGTAGGATTTGAAGAAGTATTAAGCTTCAAAATTGCAATGTAAATTGAGGAGATTTAAATTTTTTAATTCCTTCTTGTCATATATTTGGAAAAATTAGGCCATGTATATTTCAAATTCTTCATTATATATTAGCAAATTTTTTTGACCTTTAGTCTCTCCATCCTCGCCCTTCTGATCTAAAACATGCAAAATGTCATTCTCTTGGCTCAAAGATGCTCAAAGAAAATTAATGTTTGTGAAGCATTAAAAAATGATGGAAATAAGTATCATACATTAATCCCTGGAAAAAGCTGTGTGCCTTTGGTAGTGAGAAGTGAAGATAATGAAGAAAAAATAGTTACACTACAGCTTTTAATTAACGATCATGGCTCAGAGTTGTATGAAAAAATAGTAGGTAACCATGCAATCAAAGACTGCAACACTTCCTATGCAAAACAGGGACCAAATCAAAGTTGTAAAGGCATCCTATTCTGCTTTGCAACTGTTTGACTTTACACAGTTTTCCTTTAATAATGTTTCTGAGTACACAAAAGAGAAAATCCCAAGTTGCAGCAGCAGCAGACCACACTAGGAATAGAGCCCACCTGAAGAAAATATAAGTAGAGCAGATCTGTGAAGAAAGAGACTTCTGCAGTAAGATGTAAACTAGAATGTCAATACCCCTTCTTTAGAAGATCTGAACAGCAAAAAAGAATTATTGGGGAGAGGAGACTTTTTAAGAAGAAATTAGTCTGGCTCAAAGGTTCTCATTAATGCTCTATTTTCAGTAGTATCTTCTTTAACTTTCTTTGAATCTCTACGGCAACTAAATATCCAGGTCCATACAGCAATGAAAGGAATAGTTAAGTATTTTCAAAGCAATTACAATACTGATACATCCCTCCTATTCGTAGGTTTTCAGCAAGAATAGAAAATGAGAAAGGTGGCTTCTTGTGACAAAGGAAGAGTTAATGGTCCAGAAATAACCTGCTCTGATCCAAATTCAAGAATTATAATTTTCTTGCCCTCTGGTACTAATTCAGAATGGCCCAAATCTGTTTGATAGATGTCAAATGAAGAGATGCACCTGATCAAAGCTTTAACATCTTGATTTTATATAACATATAATTGATGGAAAATATGTGAAGGTATGCCAGAAGAAAGAGAGAAGCTATTTCTTTGTATTACTTGATTGTTATGCCTTTTATTTCCTGGACTGAATCACTGAAAAAAAGTCATGCAACTCATTTAGTACGAGAAAGTCAATGACTCAATTCCTGCCCTATAGCCACAGGACAAGGAACAACTGTTTTAAACTGAGGAAGGTATATTTAGATGGGATATAAGAAATAATTTTTTTATAGTGAGGGTGATGAGACACAGGAACATGTTTCCCAAAGAAGTTGTGGATGTTCCATCCCTGGAGTTGTTCAAGGTCAGGTTGGACAGGGCTTTGAACAGCCTGATCCAAGGAATGATGTTCCCACCCATGGCAAAGAAGTTGGACTTTGAATGTCCCTTTTAACCCAAACCACTCTATGATTCTACAACTTTATGAAATTGTCAATTTAAAACAGATTAAATAGTGCCAAAAAGTGAGCTACAGAATTTGAAAATTTAGACTATTGTACTAGTTTGAAAGCAAACTAGTGAGAGATTGCAAGTCAGAAATATAATTTAATAGGAAAAATAAAATAAATACAATAGTAAAAAAAAACCAACCCACTGACAGAGTCAGAGTACAACCTGAACCCCTGATGGTCAAGGGGTTGGTAGCAGCCCAGTTAAATGGTGGCTGCAGTCCTCCTGGAGTGATGGTTCTGTTGAAGCAGTGATTCCATAGAAGGGTCTGGTCTTCCTCTGGGAACCCAGTGGAAAAGGCTGCCCTTGCTCTTGCAAACCCCAGACTATATCCAGGTGGGACTGCTTGGCTCCTTCCCCCTGGGCGGAGCATCTCACAGTGGGATGATGAGTCATGAGGCAAGGCCCTGATGGGCCCATTAACAGGAGATAGTCCAGAGGGAGGAGGCAGGGAACATTGCTACACCTGGTCTCAACAGCTCATGAAGATGGTAGCAGAATATAACAGAATACACTGTAATCCAGGACAACTACACCCTAGCAATGATAATGTAGATTCATTACATTCATTCATTTTTTGTGCTTCTTTTGCTGGTGTAGAAGTATCTGAGAGCAACCTTGAAGCTTAAGGTTTTTGACAATTAATGAGGAAAAGAATCTATGGTTTTCTAGGTCCCAGGGCTTTTGCTCAAAAGACTTTACCAATTCCTAAAAAGACAGACTTTTGTTTTAGATGCTTCTGTACGTTTATACACTCATCTAACAGAAGAGTACTACAGGTTTTGGGAGTTAGTATTCTGCTGATTTAACACAAACTTTGGTAAGGTTAACCATCAAGCTCACAAGACTGTCCTTCACCTCATGGCTAATCCCCAGTTTGTGTCTCTACCTTTGTGTCTAACCCAGGAGGACTGTGTAACACTCTGCTTCTGGAAAACACCAAAGTCTTAGTCCTGGTTCTATACTGCAGCTTTTTCTATCCTTAGAAAATGGAAAAGATCAAAAAGTAGGGTCTCCCTTCAGGACTTTCGGTAACAAGTTTCCAAGGACCTATTGCTTGTGGTTTTTAATTTCAAATAATATCACTCTTTAAAGAGAATTATAAGCAAGAATTACACTTTTAATCAGATAAAAAAAAAAGCAAAGACCTGGGTTTTTGATGGTGCTTCTGTAAAGACAGTTAAGTAGTTAAGTAGTACAAGAATAAAGTTTTTAAACAGAAATAAATTAAGAACAATAAAAGTAAAAAAAGTGAGATGGCGAAGGTCTTACTCCTTTTTTTAATACCATGAAATATGATTTATGGCAGCTTATATGTATTTCATCTCATGAAAAAAATAAAATAATAGAAAAGGATTTATCCAGTCAAAAAGTCTGCCCACACCATCTCCCACAGAATCTTTTGATTACAACATACTGCCTTACCATTAATGTATACCATATAATACATAGAGTGAAATGCCAGATTTCATTCCTTGATTTTTTCTTTAGAAACCACAAATGTTTAAAGTAAAATGTGCATAATCATTTGAGAATTCATTTCTGAGTGACAGATAAATGCTAGGAAGAAGTCTGACTTACAGTAATCAATCTGGTAACAGAGACATATTCAAACTGACGGATATAACAAAGTGAGGAACTTGAGTCCATCTGAACACTCCATCAATTCCAAAGAATACAGTCACACTCATCTTAATAATTTTCTTTTTCTTAACCATTCAGCTGTACTAATTACTATTTGGTAGCTTTCAGTAAAGCACCAACTCAAAGAGTAGAAGTGTTCTTTTTTAAAGTTAAATGTTTAGTCATAAAATGTATGTGTAGAGTATTTAATGACATAAGGAGCCTCAGTTTCCCAAATATTCAATGTTCAGAACTGCTGAACTTCATTGTGTAAGGGAAATGCTGAATGTTGGCTATCATTGCACACTATAAAGGACTTTGATTTACATCCCAACTTTGAAAATATTCTTCCAAAAGTGGAGCACCTAGACGGCCACATACCTAAAAAACCAGGATTACACTATCACATCTTGAACATATTTTTGTTTTATAAAAGAGGCAATTCATCAAACTGCAGAACAATATACTCTGTGCAATGAAAGTGCTATTGAAAATATTCCAAGTGAGAAAGTAAATATTTTATAGCAAAGGGGAACATATTCAAAAGTGACTTCGAAGCTCGAATCAAGTAAATCGCTTCAAGAACTTTTAGGCACCTTTGTGTTTGGTAGCTTTTGAAATTGTTTCAGGCTCCTGAATCAAGAAAGCTCAGATTATAAACAGCAGTAGAGGGGCTCCTAATATATGTTTAAACACTGGTTAAATAGACATCTAGGTTTCAGACAGTCATTCCAGTTTCCCTTCAAATTATCAGAGAAATGACAGGATGATGTTAGGATACCACTTACCTCTGCGTGGCATTGACATCAAAATAGATCAGATGAATTCCAGATGAACTCCTGCATATTGCCTTGCCTTTGCTGACTATAGGAAAACTTATTTATACATTGTATTAAATTAGCTGAAACCTGTTCTAGATTGCTAAAGGTGAAAATAAGGTTCTCAGAGGCATTTACGAAAGAAGCTAAGTACTTGATTCCCATTCACATCCTTTACACACAAAAAATAAAACACTATCAAAGTCAACCTGTCCGTGTCTGCAAGCAGTGGAATTTTAGTTACTCAGTAGCTTTCCAAATGCTTACAGGACTTCTGAAGTCTAAAAACTTAGTCTTACCCCTATGCATATTCCCTTAGGTACGTTTAAGAATATTACACTTTCATGCTTGGCTTTAAATTTTCTAAGTCCTTCTCAGTATAATAAGTAATATTAATATATCTTCTTCAATATGTTTTAGTCATCATGATAAGAGACAATTTATTCAAATTTTGCAGGTTTTAAGCACATAAATTTTAAGTGAGTTACTCATTGCAATGCCTAAATTCCTTCAGTCAAGGAAAAGCATAAAGTGTTTTTGAAAGCCTTTAGAGCTACATCATGTTCACCTAATTTATTGACCTAAACTGAGATAGGCAATTTTATGAAAGCATTCGAATACCACTGCTTTCTAAGCATTTATTTTACAAAGAACAGCAGTATGTACTAAAAAAAAAAAAATAAAATAAAAAAATAATTTAAAAAAAGAGCCATTCTTTTGGTACGTAAAATGTAGGTGAAATTTAGTCTCAGAGGGACTGCATGAAGCCTAATGTCTTTGTTTTTCTTCTACTCAAATTCTTTAAAAGAATGCTCCAGAAAATACATTTACAGAGGTATTAAAATGTTGCTTTGAAAGACATAGTGCTTTTAGAATAAGAAAAACATCTTAGCAAATTGCATCCTGACATCAAAGATATGGCAAAACAGTATCAATTAATTAAAATTAAATTGGACAAGACTAAACATTTACAAAAATTTCATCTTGTAGTTTAAGGTGCTTGATCTTCTGTTTCAATTTGACTTCCATATTTGATCAGGACTCACTGAAGGTAGGGTTTGAAAAAATGTTTTTAAGTTCTCAGATGAATTGTACTCCATGAATGATGAGCATTGTTCTATCACCTGTTATGCTGGGCCGCTGTATCACAGCTAATTGTCATTGCCAAGCAATTTAGTATTTACCAAGGAAGCTGAATGATCCCAGGATCTTTCAGCTCCTCTGTCTTATTCAGTAAAAAAGCCCCAAATGTCAAAGGAAAAGCAAATAGCTCTTTGACTTGAGGAAGCATGACTTTCACCATAGCATTAAATTCCAACCTGTCTTTAAAGGCAAAAGAAAAAAAGAATATTGACGGAGCATTCTTTAAAAATAATATTCCCAGTAGAAATTTGGTAATAAATGCCCCTCCTTTTGGTATGAAAAGGAACGTATTCCACTCTTTGTTGGAACCAGTGCACCACAGCAGGAACCGCAATGATTCTTCTGCACATATGGAACCAGAAAATTAGGCCAACTTTTTTAATTGTAAAAAATGATTGAATCCCTTCCATTCCAATCTAACAGTCATTTTCCCTAACAGCAACCATTAATGACTTCCCTGACTAATGAAAATTAATTGCTAGCCCGCCTTGACAATTACATTGTGATCGATCAAGTTTAAAGGAGCTGCAAGGGTCATTTGCTGTAATTCTAATGCAATCCATTAAATCTGCAGCAGATGATAACCTTTAACTTTGTTGCATATTAGGGAATACTAATGGCAACTCTAGATGTCACTGTTTATACAAGAGGAGATACATCATATTGTCTGTTTTCCCTGATTTTCTTGAGGTGTTGCTGTTTCTCAGCTGACACAGAAATTCCTCTTGACATCAGATTACAGCATCTCTGTAGTCTTATCAAGGTGCTATAAAAGCAGAGTTGTACAAATCTAAAAAGCAGTCTGAGAATGTACATCCCATTTCAGGGCAAGGTCCTATGTGTTATACAAAACTGAGTTGTAAAACAATGGACAAATTTGCTAAATCCTGAAGGAATGTGCTGTCAGAGAAACACATCTAAAGCATGCATCGTATTTTATTGGTCCTGCAGCAGCCATCAACTGTGCTGGGGCCTTGAATGAGATCCAGTGTCTCTTAGACAAAATAGAGTTGTAAAATAAGGTTCAAATTTGTGAAGAGTTATTGAAGGGGCTCGTAGTGAACAACACATACAATCGTACCAAAATGCCTTAACTGTGCTGTGCATTCTTGAATGCCTTTCCAGGTACATCATCCAAATGTTTACAGCACCTGCATGCTGAATTAGATTTTTTTGAAACAGGAATTCGAGGCAAATCACATTGGATCGAAAAGGAAAACATGGCAACAAAACCACCACAACAAAACCAAAAAACAAAAACCAGAAAAAGATCTCTAAACTGAAGCCTCATAGCTTTCTCAGCTGATTTGAGCTATCCTGTACACTTGAAAGCATTTTTGGGCAAATTTTGGTAAGATTTTTACCGGGTGGGAAAATAGTGATTGAAGAAGTGAATGGAAGTATTTTAATCTAATTTTAATCTGCTACCTATTTTTAGTCATGAGTTTAAGCTTCTATCTAGAACTGCCTTTTTAGTATAAACACAGAGATACACTCATGCAATCTCATCTCAACATCTCATTTCAGAAGTTGTGGAAGTGTTTCCTAATAAAAAGCTTTTTGTGGCAGGATTCAGTACATGTTTTTGCACAAATGGAAATGAGTATTTTGTAGGTCAATACACCAATTTTCAAGGAAGTTACCAAAAGAAATTATGACTTTCATCTTTAGCTCTTTAAATAAAATAGTCCAGGATTATTTTATCTCTTGGGAGAGTTTATTCCACCATCTACTTCTGCAGTAACTACCCCTAAATAGACTGCAAACAGAAAGTGCAAGAATTCCAGCAGTGATGCCAGTCTACAAGAGTGCAAGCCTGTTAAATCCAAGGAAATTTTGAAACCAACATGCCCCTCTGCATCTCTCACTTACAGCTAATATTAATGACCCTACAATGAACATTCCAGAGATTCTCTACACAGGATTTCACAGAACTCTACCAAAAACAAGCACACAAATATGAATGGACTGACAATAAAATAAAAGTTAAAAATGATTCCACTTTGAAAGCCTAAAAAAGTATTCTAAATAGACAATTTATTATAGTATTATCTCTAAGGTTGACAAGGTTTTTTCCTAGTTTATTCTAGGAAAGAAAGAAAACTTATTTCTCTGTAGAAATATTAGCACTCTTTACTCATGAAAGAAGCAAGATTTCTTTGTATAAAAAGGATGCCCAGTCAGCAGAATCCAAAAGAAAATTTCTTAGATTTTTTTAAACCGATGCAAAAGAAAAAAAAAAAGGCACAAGGAAGTAGATTATCGGCCAGCATAAATAACAAAAAGTTGCAAAGGAATAAACATAGTTAGAGAAGACAGGGATATTGTCTTTACAGGTGTTCTGGTGGGGCGCTGCGACCTTCTGAAAGCGTCTCCAGCAGAAAGCCGCTCGGCAAAGCCACTGCACTCTCACACACACACCCCGAGAGTTTCTTCGACAAGTCGACAGTAAAGAGACAGGAAGGGTCTTTGTATAGAGTTCCACGAGAGAGGTTTATTCCAGGCACACACATGAAGGTTTCCAGCAGTGAGAAGACCCAGAACAATCGAGGGTCTAGGATTATATATGGGGGCCGGGAGAGCACCAGGGACCGATGGTCTGAGGGCATGGGGCAGTACACAGGCGGGACTAGGGTGTGGGAGCCGATGGGGAAACTGAGGGAGTGGCAAAGGAACAAGGGCAAATGGAAAAGTGGGGCAGGGAGAACTTTCTAGGGCAGTGACACGTAAGGTATGAGGGGGAGGAAGGCCAAGTGGCGAACCGGGGAAGCAGAAATGGGGTACATTAACATAATGAAACAGAGTACCCTGGGAGAGGCCTTTTCTGTCACCATAACCTGGGAAGGATTTCTATCCGGAGGGACGGTCCCACCGATGAACTTTCTTGTGCCATGGGCCCACTGCCCCCCACAGGATATTATGACAGACTTTTATGTAGCAGTCAGCATCACACTAAGAGCCAGTGACTAGAAAGCAGTAGAATTTTTTAAGTGTATGTAAAGAGCTGTATTTAAAGCTTTTCCCATCCTACAAGGGAAGGAGAGTTTTTAGATTTGCTTCTAGTGTGGCTGAAGCATGCACTGAGACCAATATAAACCAGCAAGAATTCCATGAAAACCAATTAAGTTATTGTGAATTTATAGAGATATAACCAAGATCAGATGTTAGTCCATAGAAATATATTTGAAACAATGCAGAGACATGAGCTCCATCAGACTACAGCAGTTTTAGTATGTGGAAAATGGACTGCGATCACTGGATTACCTTTGGGTGCAACAGGCTTTTGCAGGACTAACAATGGTCTATAAAAGTTTCCCATAAGTATCATCAGGGAACAAACACATTCCAAAAGGCAGAAGAAAGCTACGCCATTGCCTGCTAAAGCATGGCTATATTAAGCACCGAGAAAATACTGTACAGCCTCTCCAGACATTTCTGCTCCACCCACACGCTCTTGGAGTGCAAAATATTTTGAAAATATTCATGTCATCTTCAATCTTTTTGGCAAATCTGCCATTAGAAATAACATGCACTTTATCTTAGCCATGGTTTGCCTGAGATACTTATCATTATAGCCAAAAGTTACTGCTGCACACCAATTATGGAAACTGTTCCAAAAATCCTTGTTCCATACAAACTTTTCATATTTCCAATTACAGAGTAATAGTTGAAGCTTGCTGAAATCAATGGAATAGTTCTATAGGCCTTATTGACTTTTACCAAGACTAACAATGAATAGGATTTTAATATTTAACCATGTTATCATACCCCAAGCTTATGTGTGAAAGCATTTCCTCTGATGCCAAAGGCTTTCATATTACCCAGATTATGCCTGTGCTTATCTACTACATTGAATCAAGACTTTCGTGTCTGCTCCTCAGACTAAACTTTCGCTTTTCAGTTAAATCTCAGCTCAAGTATATTTATGGATTCTGACATTTCCAATGGGCCAGCACTCAAAAATTCAACCTCTGACTAGTTACGGTTCTGAAGCACATTTAAAAACCACGGCATGTAAAGAAAATAGTCTCGTCTCATTCAGTAAAGGTAAAAAACATACCATTATTAAGTGTGACACTGCTGATGTGGAAAAAAATTAAGAATTGCAACAGGTTATTAAATTGTTAATGGCTACATTCTATTCTCAGGTTTGTGGTTTGATGCAGTCTGGGCAAAATGTCAAACTGTATCAACATTAACAGCTTCTGACAAGCTCAAGAGGGAAAAAAAAGAGCTGAATGAATAAGCTGTTCTGTAAATAAAGAGACATTGTAACCTTTAAAGTGAGACAGAATTTAATTAAGAAAATTAACACAGACTTTTGAGAGACTGTAAGTTTCTGAATCTCATTCTTTACTGTCAAGCAAAAGTTATATTCCTTTACACTAAGAAAGAGTAAGTGCCTACTTTCTCATCAGAAGTTAGTGATACCATCCAGAGGAAAAGGGAGAGGGTTGAAGTTTGTGATTTGACTTTTTACATTTATCCATTTTTAATGTATAGATTACCAGAGTCAGATTTGAGAAATGTGAGAAAAAATTAAATTTTGCAATTTTTTGAATCTTGAAAACTGCAATACTAAGCACATCAAAAGATTTCTCATTCCAATTAAAATTATACTCCATGGGGTGAGAGGGTTTCACTATCTCCACTGCAAAGTTGAGGAAAATGAAGTGCAGTCAAGAGTGTGAATCACTGGCCAGGGTAAAAATTTGTTTCTAGCACTGTACCTGAGGAATAGAATGGATTTTAATTTTAGTTTCTAAAATTTATTAGCTTCCTACTCTCCAGCTTTGGAAAACAACTGTGAATTTATGCATTTTAAAAATTTTACTCCTGAACCATTTTCCTCCACCAATTTTTTTCTCAGGTGCTTTTTCTCAGGTACTTTGCCCTGTTTCCTGTGTACTAACTCCTGGACAAGGAAAATCACCAGTATCTCTTATAAATCAGTGAGTCAATTAGTTAATTGAACTATTTTTGCATGGCATTATCCTGAATTTTTACTCAGATAAAAGCCTTTGCAGTAGGATAAAGATGGTAAAATTTTGCAGAAAGATTATCAGACTACTGAAAACTGAGGTCTGGACAAATGTGTTTTTATCTTTTGCCAAAGAAGTGAAAGAATGAACTGGGAATGGAAAGAAGAAAAGAAGAAATGAAGGCAGGAATGTGGAAGGGAAAGAAAGAAGATAAAGAGAAGATGGCTTTGTTTTCTGTTTCAATCATAAATTAGCAAATAATTCCTTGGAGTTTTCCAGATCTGTCATGATTTTTCTCTTTACAGGTAAAATTTCAGAAAAGCATACAGGAAGAATACTTTTTTTTTTAGTTTTTGAAATTTCCATCATTTTTCTGTTAAAAAAAGAACACACAGAGAGAGTCTAATGCTACAGTATCTTCTATCTTTTTAATGAAAGAGATAAATTTTTGGTGCTGAATAGGGGAGAAATGTTGACTGCAAGGGCAGAAACTGGATTTTCACAGCCTTATTGTTCTTCAGACTCTTAAGTACATCAATGAGTCTGCACCGACTCCAAAGGGAACTTAGATATCTTGGCCATATATGGAGACATCCCTGAGGAACATGGGATGTCTCCAGATAGGTTTCTAAATCCAGAACTGAATCCCACCCCAAATTATTACATGCACAGTTTATAGGGTGGGGTTTTTTTGTTTTGTTTTGTTTTTTTTGCACCACATACAAATTTAATCTTTCCATGCATTTCCGTGTAGACTTCTAACTCATTTAGACAAGGACATAATCTCATCTCAAGAACAGCTCAGCTGTCTCTGTCTCAGGAAGCTGACACTGTTCTCTGCTTCTAATTAATCTTATGCCATCAGTTCATTCCAGCAGCTGGAACGGGTTTTCCTTCTGAGGACTGAAGCAGCAATGCTTCAATAATCTGACAATATTGGATCTTTGCAGCTGGTAGACAGTGATGGCACGTGTCACTCACACTTCAGCATTCCAGTGACCCATCCAACCTTGCCGTGGAAGTATCTCCTTCTTCCCTTAGGAGCACAGAAAGACTGTATTCCACACTTGGAAGACTGCTTCATTCCACAAAGCACAAAAGGGTTATTATAGGACCTATATGTATCTTTGCCTCCTTGTAAGTCCATCTGCAATTAATTTCAGTTCCTATTGAGCATCTTGTCATTATACTGCAATATAAGCATTAAGGAACAATGGGAATTTTGGCTCTGCAACTGCATTTTGGCAGAGACACTGAGGCTGTTACATTTTTTATCTGCATAAGGCTGAGGCTGTTACTTCCAACACTGAATGCTTTGTTTGATAACATCTTAAAAATGTTACTGATCCTGAAGCTTTAATGTAGAACGTTTGCTTAATGCTCTGCCACTCTCTCTGCTGTTCACAGAGATGTAACTGTTAAGGAGGGTCCCTATTACAGATTTATCATAGCAATTTATTTGAAGACTGATGGTTCAAGAATGTGAGCAAGTCCTGTAGAATATACTAACCATCCTTCATTTGCTTTGTTGACTGCCTTTGTCCCATCACTGGATCAGAGCACAAATATGCAGCTGTTCTTTGAACTTTTCTATGCTCTGCACCACCATATTTATGGCAGCAGTAAATCACTGTCAATCAGCTGAGGGCTGGGCCAGCACACCCTTTTAAGAAGCAGGGTTTTTTCAATAGTCCCAAAATATTTTTCTTATTGATGGCACAACTGATTATTTATCTTCTTTTTGGGGGTGGTGTTGAGAACTTGAAATTATTTGTTCAATATAAAATAAATACATAAATTGTTCTTAGGATTTATGGGAATGTAAACTTTAAACCCCATGCTGATTTCAGCTAAATTCTGAAAGAACTGCAATACTTCTTTCCAAAGTTTCACTGAATTTTCAATGCCAATCCTCAGTTCCTCAGTTGCAGGCAGGTAGAAGCAATGACATGCCTACCAAGATTGCAACAAGAAATAAAGGGAAAGGGAATATCATTTTTCCATGTCTTCTTTTCTTTTCTCTCAGATTATTGGGGAGCTAATTTCAACTCTGATGATTAAAGTTCACTGATATACCTTCTTCTCTTTTTTCATGACTCAACAGTTTGTTTATCCAGCTGCTTTGAGTAAGAGTGCATCCTGAAAAGAAAAATTTTTTGAGAGTGGTCCTGATCCACATGGGGATGAAAGAAANTCCCCTCTTTTGAATGTTTGCTTGTTTCTCTACATTGCTCTGACTTGCACTTACAAGGAAAAGCAGCATGAGATCCTGGGTCTACAATACTTAGTAGACCTCTTTGACCTCTTGGCCAAAGTTCTAAATGAGGATATGATGGGTTGAGACTGAATTTCTACCCTGAATTGGTAACAGTGTCACTTCTTTGCCATATATACACTATAACCTATTTTCTATGAAAAATTCATTTTATGAGAGAGATGTAGTGACTTTTTATTCTTACAAATTAAATAGACTCTTTGCAATATGTTGGGACTAAATACATTTTTATTAATGATTGTTCTGCAAATTCCTAAAGCTATTTACAATCAAAAAAACTTCCGTAAATTTTCACCTTAAAATTATATTTCAATACACGGGGGTTTTTTCTAACTAGTTCTGCATTTTTCCTCAATACTGACTGTTAATTTGTTTACAAATGTGTTATTTCCTTCTCTTTCATAAATTTCTCTAAGTTGAATTATCTGTAAATTCCCTAGACTAATGGTTTCCAGATTCTCTTTTTTTTACTGGATTGCAAATAAACAGAACTTTTGATTAAATTGGGAAATAATTTCCAATGCAGATGAATAAAACTAAATCTCAAGTGTCTTAAATAATTTTGGACTTCAATAGACCATTGTACTGCTATGTCCATCTGTTTAGAATATTTTACACTTTATGGTCTAAAGCAAGATGCTCATACCCGTGAAAGCAAAAGAGCTTGTCAGGCATTAAGAGGTCAGCAATCTGCTGAGAAAGAAAAGCAGGATGTCAACGTCTTTAAAATGATCTTGAAGACCGTAGCTTATTTGAAATGTGCTTTGTGAAATAAAAGGATGGCTTTCTAAATCATGGCAACTACCAACTGAAGAGTTCAATAAGAAATCCACTGAAGCATGAGCCATCGTTGATGCAAACTAGGCACACATAGAAGGAACAGTGCAATAACTTTTCCGTCTTAGAATTTTTTCAAGTGATTTATTTGCTTTAAATGCAGGTACTGAAAAGCCATGATAAAAGGTACCCTTGAGAAAATTAATAGGCATGGTCCTAGAGTGATATACATCTTTCTCCTCACTTTATATACAAAGGCACTGTTTTCTTCTGGTATTGAAATTTGTCTTTTTTATAAATTGTGCACAAAAAAAAATCATGCTGTTAATAAATATTTGCTCTGACTATAATGGGTTTTATGAGTAGAAGAGCTTAAAAACACATTTACTATAATTCACTCTGTTTCTGTAGGAGTTGCCTTACAGACCAAATGACTTGGTAATCAATTCTTCAGACAGCATATACTGCTCTCATTTAGGTTCCTGAAAGATGCCTGTAAGGAACCTTGTTAATTGAGGTTAATTGACAAGAGTGTTCAAAAGAGAAGATATTTCACCATTCTCAAATTGCTTAGAAGTCCCCCAGAATTCAAACTTCCCAGAGATTCCCTAAGAGGAATGTACAAGCCATGTTTTCCTTCTGGCACAGAAACCTCAAGCAACTAAGTTTCAGCCCAAGAACCTTTGTAACTCCAGAAGATATGAGAACCAGGGAGACCACAAGTTGACTTTTACATCACGGATCATGCTGGTAGAACAGAGAGTTTAAAATACAACTGTCTTTTAACACGTAATCTGAGCAAGCTTGACCAGGAGCCACCAAGAAACAGTGAACATGGGACCCCATTTCATTGACTGAGAAGTCATTTCAGGCCTTGTGTAATTTCCTTTGCATTTCCTGAAGCGTGTCAAGGCAGCAGATATTAGTTATAAATCTCCATTCAGACTGCTACTGGTTCAGATTCTGCAGCAGGCATCGACCCGACAGAGCCAGCCCCTAAGCAGGTTTTATTTCTTAATAGCTCTAGCCACAGCCTGGGCTGGCTGTGCTCAGCTGGCATCCTGCATGCTGTGGGTTCTTGCCAAATGATCCACAGCTTTACTGCTGCTGGTGTTGGATCTCAGGCACAGAAATGGGGAACTGGCAGCTCCACTGATCATCAGAGAAAAGACAAGCTAGAATGTGTTTAATAAGGCCTTACAAAATATCCAAATGTTAAGTCCAAATGGACTTTTCAACACCCAGACAGATGCCAAAATATTGATTCATAGATGGTAAGTGGATTCTATATTATCATATCTCTGCTTAGAAATAGCACTTACACTTTGCCAACACGAGGCAAAAAAAGAAATCATCTATTTGGATAAGTGCTGCCGGTGAAGCTCAGACAAATTTCAAAATGGAAGCTTAAAGGATTTACAACTAACCATTGCAACTGCACCATTCCAAATTTTAAATACCATTAATTCAAATCTTTTGTTATGGTTATTACCTTGATTGGAGATTAAAGTCTATATTGTTGAAGAAAGAGTTCAATAATGGAAAATTAAACTAATGTTCCCATTGGGGCAATATCTGTTGACTTCTAATTCAGACCCAGTTTGGGTCCAGGCATCAGTCTTTGGACAACACTGCCTGCAAAGTGTCTGCCACACGTCCAAAATAGTAAAGAAAGAAGAAAATTGGGTATGAAAATTGGCATGTTTAAGTCAGTGCTTGGAATTCTAAATTTTGGGTTGAAGCAACACAAAGTTGACTATTTTTAAGCCCAGAGAACATCTAATCAACAGTCAGTTGTAAATGATTTGCACTACCCTTAACCATAAAATTCAACGTGGTGTGCCAAGAATCTGAATTATGAGGCAAAGGGAACAGGCTTCCAGTAATAACGTGTCACACACAAAAGAGAAGAAAAATAATGGCAAATCAATGATTATCTCCAGTCAAGGAGTTTTCAGTAACATAAGATGACAATTACTGGTGCATGAATTCAATCCAAACCCATGTGTTTGGCCTTGATTCAGCCTGCAAACTATAACCTACTTAATGGTGGAGGGCATCCTGCTGAAAGAGAAAATTTCACAATTTCTGAACTTCCATTTCCCATAAAATCTCTTCTAATTGATGCAATAATATACTTCATTGCTGACATGATTAGCTCAGCTACAGGGATGCTATTTACCCCTGAAAAAAAATCTGAAACAGTAATGGATGAGCTAGGGTGAAATATTTTGGTTTAGGAAGAGTGAAGAGGTAATGGAAGCTGAGAGGTAACAGTTAAACTTATTTAAGTTTGAAATTTTTAAATATATTTTTTCTTTTTGTGCTCTCCTGTCTTTCTAGCATGGCACTTTGACAATTCTGTGAAGAAATATCCTGGTCTTACCTGCACCATTAGGGAAACCAAGAGCTATTTTCTGACCAATTGACTTTATTGTCTCTACACAGATTTCCTAGTGTTGCTTGGGTAACGAAGCAGAAGAAAGAAGCTGGGAAAGAACAGCAGGTATCTAGATAGAAAGGAATAAAAATTAACTGAATTATGCCTCTGTGGGGCATGACAGCTCAGTAGATACCAACCCACAGAACTAAACAACGGCTACTTGCCAGGAAGAACTGAACAATTTAATCAAGTAACAACTGAATTACAACAATTGCATTGCTGGTTCTGATGTAAAATCGTGAGGTTCCAGGAGACAGTCCTGATTTAAAAAACTCATATGCTCAGAAAGCTGTCTAGATGGAGGATGACAGATTATCCACCGTGGTTTGGAAATTCTGAAGAATTCTTACATAGTCAGTGACTGACTTAAAAAAAAAAATTAGTTTTCAATAAGAGGTCAAAAAAAGGTACAAAACACATTTTCCATTTTTTTAAGAAAAAACAATGTTAATTTTTGACTGTTTCTGAAATACTCTCTCTCGCACAAGCTGTGAGCTCCCGTGAACTACAATGAAATGACATTAGGAGGTCAGGCAAGAAATTTCTAGAAGCCATATGCACTACAGTCACATTTTTCTGGCCTTAGTTTAGAGCTACAAAATGCTAGAAAAATGCTATCTGCAGATACTGCAACGAACTTGTTTTAAAATTTACTTTTAAAACAGGCTTAATTTACCTAAGGATATTACTTTTTTTGCCCTAACAAGGCACATATCCTTGCAGATTATACACTTGCAACAAACTTAGCTGTCACCTTCTGTTCAATTATATACACGGAACTATTTTCCAGGCCTTATTTTCTCATTTGTTTTGAAATTAAAAAAAATAAAAGCAATAATGCAAAAATTTCTAACACAATATTTCAAAAGCAATATTTTTTTTCCTCCTTCCTCTTTTAAATGAATGTTCATCAGAATCAAGGTTTTCCTGCATGTTTTATCAGTTCAATCATACTCTTTTCAATGAGCTTTGTGAAACAATAAGAAAACTAGTTGATAATAATATTTTTTTAGTAAACAATCTGCAAAGAAAAGATACTAAACTTTATAGCTGAATGACTTATGTCAGTTTAAATTTCTAAAAATGCAGCTTAGGACTAGAATTACAACTATTTCAGAGCAGTAAGATGGGACAGAGTACATGTTTTTTTTGTTTCCATATGAAAACTTCCACAGAACACGTGTTCTATTTCTGAATGATTCATTTTTTTTTCCTTCCAGATATACACAGGCTTATAGAGTAATAAATAAATTCCAGAGTAATTATTTTCCAGAAAGATTTTCTAAAGAATTTATTGACGGATATAATGTGTTTGGATCTGCAAAGCAATAATATCCAAAAATGCTTTTGCCAAACTAGTTCACATATTCTAAATCCCTCCTCAGATTCCCTATAGCTCATAACTAAGCAGTGTCACTGCAACTGCAAACCACCACTAACAATCCTACCTTTATACAACATCTTTCATCTGGAAGGATTCTGAGGAACTTTGCTTTTATTACTTCAATGCAAAGGTCATTCATTTCCAAATGACACTTCCTTTATATTCTTCTTCCTGTGATGTGAAGACATAGAAGTGAAAAATTCAGTGAGCCTTCAGGCTGAGCAATATTGCTCTACACTTTCCCTTTATGATTTGGGTGATTTCCCTCCCCCACCCCCTGCCCAGCCATGAAAGGATGTAAAATCAGGATTGTAGTGCCTAGTCCCTAGAGTCACATTTGATTAAAAATGCAGGAACTAATGTGCCATTGGCCTGCTGTGGTCTTAGCATATAGTTTATTATCCAGTTTATAAGAAACATGTTATTCATATAAGTGGCATTATTAGAACCATAAATTATTGTATAAACATAGATCTCTATTTGTAACTGCTGTGGCTTTCATTAGAACTGGCTAAAAAAGTACCCCAATCAGCTGTCTTAGGAATGATCTATATTAATGTCCATGTCTTCTGTCATCTGGAATTTTTTGGCTTTCTAGGGAAAATTAAGTACTATATGAAAAGACAAGTGGAAATAAAGTATGAAAGCAAACTCTTCAGTTCATATTTGGCATTACAGTACAACTTGGAAAACTGGAGGTTGATAAAGGCCTTAAAGAGAAAATACTGCAATGATCTCTCAGCACCATTATTTCACATTCCTTTACAATTTTACAATTTTACTAATTTTAGTAAGTGCTTAGAAGCATTTGTTGCCTTGTCAAAAATAGCATAAAAACAAAAGCAATCTTGCTATAGGGAAAGTTATTACACTCCATTATTTTATGCTGTAACTACAGTTATTTGCTTGGTCCATCCAATGTTTTTTTATTTTTTGGTGGGGGTTGGGGGGTGTTGAGGGCTTGGGTAGGATCCCCTTTAAAACTAAAAACAACAGCAATGAAATATGAATGGGTGTAAGGTTAGGGTTAAGTTCCCAATTAAACCAATTGGAACTGCTTACCCAGAGTTCTAGATCATTTTAACGAATCCTGAATGCACATTTTTCAAATATATGCTATTTGTTTTAATTTTTTGCTGTCCTAGGCTTTCATACTCATGGAAGGACTAAAAACCAATTTTCATTTTTCATTTTGCATTTGAATTGTGTTTCAAAAAGATCACCATGATCTTACCGCTGCTCCAATTTTTAAAATTATCTGTAGCATGACCAGTATCAGAAAAAATCGTATATAAAAGCCCTGCCTTCTCTATAAAAGGCATCTGTACCTCCAGCCAAGGCCAAAATGGCAGAGCCTTGAAACCACAAAATAATGTATTCCCATAGCTACAGCATTTGTGTGAGAACCGATGAAATAACCAGGCAGTGTTAAAGACTGCTGATGTCCTGGGAGTGCAGGGGCACCCCTTCCCTCAGCAGGAAAAGGCTCTTGCAATAGATCATGAGTTCTCTTTCCTTTGTATCCCTGTAAATCAGGCATTTAATGTCCATACAGATATTTTATACTCATCTTGTAGGAATCAAAATGCAACTTTATTCCTAAAAATACATCAACTTCCCCTTCTGGTTGACATAAGCAAAGTTGCTCTTTTAACACAAAATTAAGACTTTTTCTCTGATTTTACAGTGTTAAAGGGAACAGGTGACTGGGTGATGGAATTATGTGCTGTCCATGTGTTTTTGTAGGACTGAAGCATTACAGAAGTTTTTCTGTTAACTCCTTTTTCCGTGGCCCTCCCTTCACTTCCCGCTATTGCCTAATCAGTGGAAGGCTGAAAGGAAACCCAACAGAAGGTGGCAAACTAGAATAAATTAAATAAATTCATACATTTTTTTTTAAATCTATCTCATATAATGATAAGACAAGGAACTACTATCCTTCAGATATTATAATGCACATTTACAGAGATTCATCCATAAGACCACCGTGAGTGGGCTTGTTCTGTTTTCAGACACCAGGGCGATGCCTGTGGAAGTCACAAGACTCTCAGACCTCTGTCGGCAGCAGCACTGGCTGACATAGAATGTGCTGTGATGTAAATTGCTTTGCAAATGGATGGGCCCTGCTTTTTTGTGTAGACATAAAGAAAGTCTTGCATGCCACACAGTTATAAAACTTGCAATTATTTTTTGGTAGAAAATATATGATACACACCAAACTTTTTGGGGTTGCTTTTGTTTTGTTTTTTCTTTTCAATATCTGACAATGAAGAAAGGAAAAATTTTAACTGACTTCTGAATATAGAATGTGACCTTAGCATGTTAATTTAGTTATTAAATTAAACACATTCTGGAATCTTTTTTTACTGAGAGGTCGAGTGACCCAGAAGAGCTTCTATCTGTGTTCATCCACATCTCTCTCTCTAAATAGGCTGGCTCTATGCAAACTATTGAAAATAGTCCACAAGAGGTTCCAGCTTCTGAACACGCCTGGAAATTCTCTGAGTGGTCTACTGACACCTTCCAAAATAATCTCTAAGAGATTGAAAATAGAGACTGTCACGTTCAACTGTCTAAGAATGTTTCTATATATTACCTAAATTATTACTATAACATAGGCAAACAAAGAATTCTTTTAGCAGAGACAACAGTGGAGGATTAGTTGACTAGACTGTATTTTTCTTTCTTAAGCAACATACTCTTTCAGGCACTTAAAGAAATTTATAGGCACAGTTCTGTCATTGAAACTCTAGCAAAGTGGTTCCAAATCTGCACCAATATAGGTTACAACAGGACTGGATCCCAAGTTTTTCAAATATTTGACACAGCGCTTACTTTTATGAGGACCTTTAAAAAGCAGAAGTAAACTGTATCATCCCCTTCATCCCCGAGGGCAGATAAGATTAAGTCCACATGGATTTCTGCAGTGAAATTGTGGAGGAAGAGTATAAACTTTGAGAGTTGTGTCTCTAAATTTGAAAAAAAGAAATCATTCTACATTTGTTTCAAGGGTTTCATAGGAGGGTTCATGAGCAAGAATGGAGCCTGTGTGTTGTCTGTTCTCCATGACATTGCTGTACAACTTTTTAACCATAGGAGGGAAAAAAAGAGAATGTACGCAGGGCTGAGTTATGGGTTCTGGAGGCAAAAACTCAGTTTCAACTCTTTCTGCTGACATTTCTTCG
Source organism: Machaerirhynchus nigripectus (assembly GCA_013397975.1). Taxonomy (NCBI): domain Eukaryota; kingdom Metazoa; phylum Chordata; class Aves; order Passeriformes; family Dicruridae; genus Machaerirhynchus; species Machaerirhynchus nigripectus. The sequence continues at coordinate 162,404 of VZRQ01006372.1, read as the reverse complement.
TAGTTGAAATATAGAGAGGAAACCTGGTTTCCTATATTTCAGGTGGACACCGAAGTCAGCCGATTCATGCACAATCTGAATACCTTCCCAATAAGAGGAACTGATGCTAAAGTGCTACAATAGGCTGCAAAAATACTAATTACAAAATTAATATCTATGTAAGAGCAGTCATTTTAACTCTTAACTTTCAAGACTCTGTCTTGGGTAACATCTTTAAGCTGTTTACCTCAGTTCATCCATACAGAACATTCAGATGTTCACTGAAGCACAGAACGGGACTGTGAGATAATTCATCTGCTGCACAGTATTTAAGGTACCTATCCTAGAGATGTGATATACAGTCTCTGATTTGGAGAATATCCAAGTAGTTTACACAAAATTAAATAATTTAAACAGAAAAGGCCTAAAATAGCTCAATATCAGATATAAAACAGGATGATTGAGGACATTCTCATACTTAGATTTCAAACTCCTGAAGCAGAGCAGGATGTTGAACCTATGTTCTTCCATAAGCATAGAGAAATGCTATGAATATGATTTATTTTGTAACTTGAAAGTATTGTTATTTTTTGAGTTCTATGTAAGTCCACCAACTATTTTTCTTTTCTTAAATACACTCAAATGAGCTTCCTTTTTGTCTCAAATTAGAATTTTTTTTGTCCAAGTACAGAATCTGAGCCAGAAGTTGTTTGATTTGGTGATAGCAATGAACAACTCACACTACTTCATTCCAGAAGGATTCCTTTTCAAGCTTTATGGATGTACTGGAAAAATACTTAAACACACAGCTCTGATGTGAACAAATATTTGACAATGGCATGGGAGTAGTCCATGTGGAGTGTGTTAGGATTCATAATGCTAACAGCAAAAGCATGCCAGCTTTGTAGCAGTTGACTTTTTATATGAGAGTGATTACAGCTGGAAGCACACTAAAAATTAACAACACATAACTACACAAAATGAGCAGGAGTTGCAGAACTGAACTGTGTCACAGTAGAAGCACAGAAGTTGTATTTCAGTATTACGTTAAGACTATAAAGCCGTATGTTTTTCTTGTTGAAATATAGTTTGGGTATATTTTAATGTTTTTATCAACATGAAAAATCTGTTTAAAAGTATGTCTGCTATAGTAGTTCTGTTGTGAAAAGATCTTGTTCACATCCAGAAGTGAATTCTGCTCACTGACATGCAGTGATCTATGCACTGGATATTCAGCACCTAATACCCACTCCTCATGTACACTTCCCAGTCAGTCGTGCCATATCAAAATGAAAGAAGCAGAAGGAAATTAAATGAGTGAGAAAGAGAAACAGGACGTGAGAGAAATGAGAGCACAAGGCAACAAGTTCACTTTTTACTTTACTGCCTTAAAGAGTAGGCGTGAAACTCATGCTTACTTCCCTGGAGTCTGAGTCATCCAGTGCCCCTCAGCATTTGAATAACAGTACACATGAGCAGAAGAGAAAACCAACAATATGACAAGTACATTTAGTCATTCTTCTTGGTAGATTTTTGAATTCTTTTTTTCATGTTGAAGCACAACTCTAAGGCACAGGATGCTTAGCAGTCTTGTCCATGGAGACCAAATTCAATAGCTCTGTTGAGCTTCTCTGCAGAAAACAGGACAGCAACTCCCACATATCCTCCAGGAAAGTGAATGAGATGCCAGCAAAGCCAGGTGAGGGGGCTTGTGGAAAGTACTTTCTCTGACGAGGAGCAGAACTGTATGTAGGATAGGAAGGAACTTATCATCACCCATTTGTATCATATTAACAAACTACCCTTTTTCTCTTCCTTTTTTTTCCCTTTGTTTTTTGAATGAAGACTTCTAGTGTAAAGTGTTACTTGTAACAATCTAAAATTATTAGTCCATGATTACATTACCATTACCCTGACAGATCACTTTGACAAGTGATGTCTTTCTGGTGCTGCTGGAACAGATAGGGAATGTGTAGGAGGCAAAGACTAAAAAAAACCCTGTTCATAGGGGATTATGGAGGTTAATGCAAAGAATATGCTTGTAAGGGTATTAGAATTGGTGCACCAGATTCATTGCTTATTGAGGTCTCACTACATTCCTCAGTGCAGTGTCAGTGGGAAGAAAGATACTGAAATGAAAACCCAAAGCCCAGAGAAGAAAAGAAGTTTCCTAATTATTTTCACTCTATTGTCTAAGGTTCATTCTATAGATAATAGTAGAGTGATGATACTTAGGCTTTCAGCAAACACTATGTTAAGAAAAATATATGTCTCCGCTTGTGTTTAATCCTGAAATCTTATCATAATCAATGGCCTTACAAAATATTCGGCTGATAACTTCAGGTCTATCACTGTGGGTGATAGATAGGCACATTAGTGAGTGCCAACTCTATCTGATCTTAGTCCTACAAAATATTTTCTTACTTTATTTTCCACGCAGCATTTCAGTTTAACATCCTGCCACATAATTCAGAATATGTTTTTTGACCTATTTATAAAGTTGTGACTCCATCAAACTAATTTTACTTTAGACCAATTTCAACCACCTCTTAATAGGATGGATGACAAAACTCTTGCTTGGCTTTCCGTTCCTTTCTGTGCACCTGTGCCATTCCTTAGTAACAGCTTAATTTGCTGATAAGAGTAATTTATGTTCGAGAAAACTATTTCACTGAACATTAATGAAGGAGATGACACAGGAGACTTAAGCATCTCTTAGATGGTTTCCTAGAAAAATTAAAATCCCCCCCTTAATTTATATCACTGAAATTAATTCCCAGGCAGTAATGTTTTACAGGCAAAGCATTGCTGTCTAAAGTGATATCACCACACACATTTTTTCAATTTGGGTGGCAGACATGCTACTGGAGGTTTGGGGAAAGCCACACTGCCTGATATTAGTGCTTGTTTTCTATTCAACACAGCATGAAAGATCTGGCACATGTTTTGTGCTTCTGACTTGATGCATGTTTTCTGTATTTTTTGGACTGTCTAAAACAAAAATAATAGTAAATTCAAGTGTTTTTCATCATGATCCTAAATCATTCACATGTGTGACTAAGTCTAGGTGCCACAAAGTTACACTTCATTTAGCTGAATCATTTTAAACTAGATTTCATAGAATCACAGAATAAGCTGAGTTGGATGGGACCCATCAGGATCATCAAGTCCAACTCCTGACCCTGTTCCTCCACTTTCCCTCCTGGGGATGTTGAAGCTCACCAGGAGGTCTCCTCTCATCTCCTCCAGGCTGAACAAACCAAATGATCTCAGCTGCTCTTCCCAAAGCCTCCCCTCCACACCCTTCACTGTCCTCATGACCCTCATTTGGATGGTCTCTGATAGCTTAAGGTCCAACTTTACAGGAAATTCTATACGAAAATGTATTTTAAATAGTTTCTTATTCCTTTAAGCAATTTAATTTTCCAATTTACTGACTCCAACTAAACAAATTTAGTGAGGGGTTAAAATTTACAAAAAATATCTGCGTAAGGGACTTGCACCAATTTGAGAGATCTTTAAAAGCTGAGCTAGAAAAGGACTGATTTAAATTCTAACAACAAAGTCAGTCCCAGTGAAAACAAGAATATGAGTGTGCAATTGGAAGTCAGCTGGGTTTATTTGACTTCATAAGTTGTTTCCCGGACTTCACTAGTTAAAAATTTGGCTTTAAAGCTTCATTACCTGGAGGACCACATCAATTTTCTTGTTACTGAGCCAGCCTTCAGAACCAAGATGCAGCTCACAAGCAGTAAGGGAAATTCTCAGCGCTCTCCCTTACACCATTTAACTCACCAATTATTTTCAGGCCAATGCTTACTTAGCCATTTAACTGAAATTTTTGTAAGCACTTACAGCAGTAAAAGCAGAAACTTATGTGTTCATAAGGGATTCCGAATTTTAGAGAAATGAGACTATATGGGAAGTTTAACCCACTTGGTATTGATTTGAGGAAAAGGCAAACCAGGACTATGTTCAGTATAAGACTTTAGTGAGTGTGTATCAGCAGATCAGATTTGGACATAAGGAAAAACAACATGAACCGAAGAAACTTGTATTCTGTTGCCTTTATATAGTCAGTAGTTGGCTAAGAAGATGACAAGGCATGCACCAAGATGGGAAAAATTGTGTCCCTGTTGATATTTACATATCTATGGAACAAAGTGAAAGTTTTAAAAACCTGTACCCTTAAGTTTCATTTTCTTCTTCACCCCCTGCATTTTCAGGCAAGACTGGTCAGAGAGAGCATTCTGGAATTGACTGTAAAAATTTAATATTGCTAGAATAACATTTAATATTTGAGCATGTAGGCATCTATTCAGCTTGTTAGCTCCTCAGCTAATTAAGCCACCTTCAAGGACAAGATGTTAGGTTGGATAATAATGTAAGAAGCAGACACCGAAACTTATTTAAAAAGGGATTACAAAGAAAAGGAAGATTTCAGGTTTTTAACCTGAAAAGGGCAACAGAATCTGCCACTGTTTTTCCAATCTAACTAAACAGTACATCAGGGACAGCATTTCAGGCAAACAGTTTATCTGAAAGAGCAGTTCCCTGATTAAACCAGCAATGATAAATCACAGGGTATTCTCTAGTGCAATGCACTGTTTTAGCCATACAAAAATGAAAGAAAAGGATATGAAATGCTAGGCCTTAGAGACTCTATATGGTGAAAGGGAGTTTTGAAGTCTACAGAGAATTGTTCATGTGTGAAAATATTTCATTTCTTTCTCCTTTTTTTTTTTGTTTTAATGATCTCAAGGTGGTTAGTACTTTTCATAGTTTTGACCCCCTCCCCAGAAGTAAGGAATGATTCTAGAGGAAAATTACTAAGTGGGATCCTGATTAAAGCTGTACTATGAGAACCACTTATTTTAATAAGTGATAAGAGTTATTACTTATTATTTTAATAAGTACATTTAGTTTTAATAACAATGTAAAATCTACCATTTAGTAACACTAGTATTATTAAACAAGGGAATACAGAATTTAAAGCTGAAGAAACAATATTATCTTAATTTGATCCTTCAAGTACTGCTTATTCATGTATGTGTTTGTCAGTCTTTAGTATAACCGATATTTATCTGAACTGTACTCTCATAAATTTATGTCTGGATTTCCTGTCACGTTTTATTTTTAGCATAGAACTCACCTCATGTGTTGCTCAGAATGGGCATTGCTCAGTTAGTAGTTACTTTTTCACAGCTAAACTTGTGTCCCTGGGCCTCACTAAAACACACCACCAAAATGCACTGTATTTTACCTTGAAGGTAGAACTTTGTAGACCTTCTTCGCTGCTGGAATTTGGGGGTTACAAACAAGCATGAAGCTTTTTCTAAAGGACTCAGAAAGGTCTTCAGTGACCCAGGGAAAGAAAACACCTGACATTGGTACTTTGTCCTACAAAGAACATAATAAGTGCACTGTGATGAGCGGGCCAACAAAAAGATGTTGTGCTTTCCCTTGGAGCCACGACAGAAGATGCAATCACAAGACCGGGATTACTCCAGTTTGCTTTGGAGGTAGCCAGGAAAAGGTCTTGCAGCTTAAAGTGGTCCTAAAAACATGATCATGGCTACGACTGATAGCACGATATGTGGCTAATTGCAAAAGACTCTGGAGACTTCCAAGGGGATTGAAGGAGAAAAACATTAAAGCATTTCACAGAGATTCATCCCATGTCATGAGCAGAAGCAGTCAAGGGTCAGAAGAAGTTATAACCTCCTTGTACAGCAAAAGAAGGATGTGCCCTTGTTAGAGCTTCCTGGAATTAATCTTCCATGAATGGTATGGCTAAAGTGGCCAGGAGGGATAAACATAAGAAGAAAGAGAAGAGGTAAAAAAATATACATATACACCTTAGAACTAAACCATGAAATAAGGATTCTGCACCACCAAGCCTCAGATGGGCACAAAGAGAAACTCTTTAATTTCTCTCTAGGTAATAAACCAGTGAAAATGGAATTTCTAATGTCTGAGATGATTTTGACCTACTTCAAAATTACTGAATTTGGATAGTAATATCTCACTCATTCCTAAATGAAATTGTGCTATAAAATTCATATTACTGGAGTCTTTCGATTGGTGATTGTAACCTATATAGGAAAAATCAGTGGGGAAGACAGGAAGGGGAAGATATAATATGTTAAAAATAATGTTAACTGTTTCTAAGTTACCAGCTTTATGAAACAAATAAACTTTAGCAATTAGGAGTTGCTGTGGTAATGAATAAAGCACTAAATGTGTGGCTGCATGTTACCAAATCACACTAAAGAATGGGATGATCAGCTTCTTAAAGGGCAATATATCATGTGTAGCTTGAAGATGTATTAACATCAGGGATTTAAATTCTTACTGACACATGTTGGAAGTCAAATGCAAGGACCCCCTCAATGCTTCCATGGTTTATAAAATTATAATATTTAATCTGAAAAAAAAGTGACAACCAACATACATTGTCTTCACATGGAAAGAAACATTAATCTCAGGGCAAAAATTAACAACTGGTAGAATACACGATATAAGGAGTCAATTATATCTGAAGAATCCCAACCTCCACCATATTTACAGTTCATTTAAATTTTATAAGCTAGCTTCATGAACATGATAACAATTATGAGCAAAGTCTATTGGGAGAAAGCAATTAAAAGTGACTGATAATTGGGAATTCAGAAAGTGCAAAAAAAGTCCAAATTTTAGCTGAGGAAGAAAGCTCTGCTAGCTACAACAGATATGGAAGGAAGCTGAGAGCATCAGTTAATTAACTAATAATTATGATAGAAAAAAGGAAGATGATGGTGACAAATATATAGCAAAAAATAGGAAACATCTATGATGCTACTTGTTGATAACTGATAGGCAGTATTACACATTTAAAATGTTAAAACAAACTACATATTTTTAAAAATTAAAAATTATTGTAATAAAATAATTTTAATGTCAGCTTGAATACATACTATTTGACTTTTTAAATTAATCACTTGAGAAAAGACAATGTAAATATATTATTATGAAATTTTCTAATGACATAAAGATCAAGAAAATCAGTAGCAGCAAAAAGAGTATGTCACATATGCAGAATGAACTCAGTTTCTTGGTAAACACACTGTGGGAAAATGATGTGTATTTCAACACTGCCAAGTGGAAAGAACATAATTATGAACAAGGAATGTAAGTCATTCTTCAGGATTGGGAATTCTAAGGAATGAGAGAAATATTGAGTGACTTAGAGGTCAGCATGGATAATTACTCGAACATGAGTTTTCATTGTGGAATACAAAAGTCCTTGAAAGTTTTAGTAGAGAAAATGCCAAGTATATGTGAAGACAGTATGTTACATCTGTACTGGCAATGAAGCCATAAGTGCTAGATTATTGTGTTTAATCATGTGTTTAAAGAAAGATGATGAAAAATTATAAATGGCTCAGAGAAGTCCAGGAATATGATTAAAGGACTCAAGAACATCTCTTACTGAGGAAAAAAAAAAATAAATCAGAAGACTAGTTTAGTTTCCAAAACTGAAAGCTAAGAAGTGACATGATCAGTGATCAAACATACTTTCCTGGTGAAATCTGATAACAGAGAACTTCTCAACCAGAAAACATAAGGACAATAATCCCTCCTTATTATTCTTCCCAAACAACACCAGCATTTCTGTGGGATAATTCTCATTCCCAGTGATACACATTTTAATGCCTCAAAATCCTTTCCTGAAGGTAACTTGTGGTCTCCACATGATTCTAATTCTCAGTCTCAGAATGAGAAAGAGCTGGGCAATTTTTGCCATAATTATCTGTTGAAAACTTTACCTTGAGGCCTGACAATGAGAAGTAGTTAAAATCAGGCCGCCTTCTAAGCATCTAAGAATGCACAATGCACAATCGTGACCTGAGGTGTCACCTTCCAAACGGCTTGCAAATTTTCTTTGTTTTTGACCTCACAGAGTTTCTCAAAAGTGGAGCAGTGCTCTAACCTCTATTTTATAACTTGGCTCCTGTGAAAAATTGTGCCTCTGCAATTTATCCACAGACACAAAGTAGTGGCTGGTGATAAGCATACAAAACTGATTTTTCTATTTCTAACTCCTGTTCAAGTTATCGCTAGACTTCTCTGAAAATATATAGTCATTACTAGTTACTTCACTATATACACATTGCAGTATTCACAGACTCTGGTATCCTGTTCAGAGCTCCACAGTCTTCAATTCACATTTTTTTTAGTCAAACAAACAAAAAAAAAGAAATAATTAAAATAAAAGCAAAAGGTAAGCACTGTGGGCTATCCAGTTTCTGAATTATACAGAGAAGAAACTTAAAGCAATGGCAGAACCTCAGTGTAAGAAAAATTAGTGCTTTAAATCGGAGAGGAGAGATAAGTGATGTCTGAGTGGGATTTTGAGGTTTGTAGTCCCTAACTTGGAGAGTTGAGCCTCCAGCTTTAATCCTAGGCACTGGCACACAGTGCATAGGAAGAAATCTCCATGTGCTACAGTTTATGTTCTAATCTAAACAGTGCAATATAAACTGGGGCATGTGTTATTTCATGGATGACACAGTTTTCAAGTTATGACAGTTTAGTAGTGTCCCAGGCTCTTGGTTCCCACACATTCCACAACTTTTTCATTTTCCAGAACTGTCGTCAAAAGCAGCTTCAGACTGCTGGAGAACACTGAGAGAAAAGAGTAAAAGATATGTAATATATTTAGATAATAAATTGTGATGGATCTGTGTTATGACATTATCTGTTACTATGATGATAGGTCAGGATTGCAGTCAGGCAGTTTAGAGCAGTTAGTTTAAGAAAACAAAATTGTTCCCAGTAGATTTCTAAAGGCCATTACAAGCAATAGAGAAAATCTCTTTCCTCATCCTCTTCTCCAGCACTCTCTGCCTTCTGCCACAATGAATCAGGGTGACATACTTTTTTTTTCCAAGTTACTACTCTCCAAACTCGGAAGAATATTCACTTCAAAATAATTTATCTACTTATTTGGATATTGATATCAAGGTACCCCGTTCTTAGGATTTTTTGTGATTTGCTTGTGGTTTTGTATTGGTTTGAACCTAGTCAGCCAACTTTGCATTTTCAGTACCAGTCACATTTGCCGATAAGGTGAATACATGCTTTATCTGGTCTTATATAACTGGTGTAAGTTAGGATGCATTTTTCAAGCCTAAACCCTTGATTTTTCAATTTCCATATGTGTAAAAATATCATTAGTCCTTTTATGAATTATTAGATATCACATGCAGTAGAGGACTTACACCATTGAACAATCTCATGTAGTATGACATGTGCACGTGCAATTTAATTTTCCTTCCAGAGGTACAATTCTCAGTATGGATGGGAAAGTACATCACAGCAAAATGAAGCAGGGTGTTAAAACATGAGTTTAGAGAAGAGGTCTCCAAACAAAGCCTTTTCATAGCATTTGTTGTCAAGTCACCAATTAAAATAATACTTCAAAGTTATAGCGGCTTTGAAGAAACGTGTGGAAATAAATTAACAAATGATTTAATATACAAAAATTAGATGCTGCTCTAGGCTGACCCTGCTGCAGTTATACCAGTTACAAACTGTGAAAGACTTGAAGTTACAACCTTCATTTCTTAGGACCTGGTTAGATACCAAGGGGCACACAGAGATTGGTTTGGTACATGTTTTATCTGCACCTACATGTATTACTTAAGAGACTTATCCTATTTCACCTTCCAGAGATGAAATTACATCAGTTTGTATTTAGAAAATGTCAGTATGTTAACTTAGGTTATTCAAGCATGTACTTTTAATTAATGAAAAACACCATAAAAATACATAGGGAATACGAATCATTCTAGGTTACAATCACTGTTAATAGTTCAAAATTTATGGCAAGTGTGTTCTCTTCCAGGTTCAGGTCAATAAAAACATATAATAAATCTTTTGATCCTAAAGCACGATGGGCTAATCTGTGGTTACACTGCATGTCACCATGCATTCTAGGTTTCTTAAAATATTACAGACACCTGAAATTTAGAAAAGTTGGATTCCTGTAAACTGTTATCTGTAGGTAAATTTAGTCTCAAAGCTTGGGATCAGTGACTCGAATTTAGCTGAAATTTTCTGTTCCAGTCATCAACATCCAAAATTAACTGTGTTATCTTTCTTGGTTTTACAGAGATTAAAATTATTTTAATGGTAAATTGAGAAAGATAACTCCTCTTTCCACCCTCTACTATGCACTTTTAAAAATTACTTTTCTTGTTTCCACAAAAATCTGTTTGAAGTACAGTGTTTTGTTTCAAAGAACATAAATAACTCAGAGCAAGTTACTGATCCCTTGCTTTGATCATGCATGTCCCCTCCTGTACACAGTCATGAAACCAATAGGGTAATGCATGCAAATACATGTGTTAGTAAAATTATCAGCTTTGTGCCTACACTCATCTGCAATAATGAGAAAAGAGATGCTGCTGCATCTGAACCTTAAGGTGACATTTTATTTCTGTAGGAGAAATGACAGTAGCAAAAAAGACTATTTAATTATCCTTCCTAATGTCTGCAGTGTGAAGGAGTCCATGCTTCTAATTATGAGCTAGATCAAGGAAGGGTTTTATTGGATTCTTTTGTAGAGGTGGCTGTGCACAGGATCAGTCACCATCATGCTGACACCCATTCAGCTGCCTCCACCCATTCATGGTAGCAAAAAACAGCACCCAGAGCAGCTATGTCTGACAGTCTTTAGGATTTGGATATTGTTCCAGTCTTGCAAGTTTTACTTCATATAAATAATTCAAATCAATCAGTACAATTAATCCCATTTCCTTAGCTGAATAATCCTATTCAAGTAATTGGGTGAAATCTCTTTTTAATAAAGTATACAATATTTTCATATATTTTATAAATTAAAAAAATAATATTTGTAGAGTGAATACAACATTTATGGCAATTTGGAAAATAATCTACTGCAAGTATCTTCTTATATTAATCATCAATATAAATTTTCATGAAAATATTAAATCAGAAAATAACAGCATCAGAAAACAGGATTTAGACCCACAACTAGTGGAACTTAGTCACCTGCTGCTATAATTCTTGAAATTATGAGTTATTGACCTTGTGATGATGATAAGAGCAGCATGCAGAAGTGCTGTTATTTCTCTGGGAAGTGACTAGGAACAAATGTCACGCTGGTCAGTGTGACATGGAGACGGGAACTTCCTTAGCTCCAATAAATCCAATTTTGTTAACAGTTAAAGGAAGATTTGCAATGAGTAAACGCTGTGTCCCTGCTGTGGCTAACATGCACTTAAACCAACACTTTGAGCTGATTCATCAATGTCGGTTCACAAATTTCCGTGAACTCTGTGAGAACTTAGCTAACCTGCAGTTGAAGCCAACATTTGATTCAGGAAGACTATTCCCTTTTTCTGGGCCAGCTTTATTTTCCACTAGAGTGACATCTGCCTTTAGGCAGGACAGTCTATGAATATAATTCACATAATCTTTGGGGAAAAGGAACCCCAAAAAACTGATTTCAACACCAAATCCTCCCCAAAATACCCCAACAAACAAACAAAAAACCCGATATTGAGTGAAAGGCATTACCACAAGATACGTGGTAACAGCTTTCTTCTGACAAAGTTTTTTGCCAGAGAGAACATCGTCTACTAAAACCACAGAATCACTAAACTTCCCAGTTTGTCATGGTTTTTTGAGTTATATTTACAGTAGTTGTTCTTTTTCCATCTCCCCCTCACACTCTCTAAATCAACTAAGTACTGGTTTCTGTTCAAAGCTATAGAGAGGTCACGAAGGATGAAGAGGTTACATGTGGTGGAAAGAATCTCTTCATATATTCAAAAGATATATTCATGACAAGCTAGAAAAGTAAATGTTAATTATTTTTCTTAATGGTACACTATCTCAGCTCCTCTCCGCTGTAAACTGCAGTCAGAGTAAATCATGTTCACTAATGAGAATACAGCAGAGTGAGGACCAAGATACTTCAAGTTTTGGCACCATTACTGACCATAAAAGACTCCCAAGGTGCTATCAGAAGATAAATTTTAAGTTGCTAAAATAAGTTGGGACTCCGACCACAAATAAAAAAAAAGACTGTGTTCATGTATAATTATAGGATTATGACCTATTTCCCTACTCAGGATCTGATCTGTAGGTTTGCTAAGCTTATATTCAGTTCCTGAGGGAGCTTATTCTCATTCTAAATAATTTCTTGAAATTAGTATAAAAAGACAAAACCCCACTGCATTAAAATCAGAAATTTTTGCTATTCCATTACTCTTTTTTTTCAAATAATCCAGCATTCATTATAAAATAAACTTTCAATGGCCAGTGCTTGAATAAATATATGCATCCTAAATTTCCATCATTCTATCTTGCTATATTTTTATTACCTTTTGATGTTTGCAACATCACATTTTTCAAACAGCACATGATTATTCTGTTTCAACTGTTCCAGTCTGCTCCCTTACACAGATTGCAATTTGCATAATTTTTTCATGTATTTTAAGCCTATCAATCTTAATAACTAAAATATTTATATTATATAAGAAATTTCTACTGTTTCAGGGGGATTAATGTTTCCACAACCTCCTTTTACATAACAGTTTCTTCTACAAACACCTGATAACCATCTGTGTTATTATTCAGGAAATAAGATGGTCTTCTTGTTTTTGTGAGGAGGGGCTTTATTCATTTGCTTGCTTTTTTTACCTTTTTCTGATCTTTATTGGTTTGTTTTCTTATTTATAATTTCTTTTGCGTGTAGTGATCACAGTGGTGAAGTCTTCTTCAGGTTTTTCAGATGATAAGTCTTTCATCTTAACCCAAGTTCCAACAGTACGAAAATCATATTGTGGTGGGAAAGGATGAAAAATTATGAAAATGGTACAAGAACATAAAACTCTTTTCACTTGTAAGCTTGTCCCCATTGATGCTATAATAAGAATAGACCTCAGTGATAACTCCAAATTATTTTCAGAGATCAAAGAATGAGAAAATTATGCTGATTTCTTAACACTCAGGATATAAATCACTTAAAAGATGTGATACAAACAACAGACAGACATAAAAAATTAATTCGACTCTTCATTTTCTATTTTAGTTTTTCCTTCTTTTCCCATTTGTTTTCCCTCTGATACTTCTTGTATTGGTGGCAAAAATCACCAGCTGCTTATCATCAAAATTATTAAGCTCATTATATTCTGAGCATATTCTTTTCTGCCAATGTAGCGACAGGACGGATAATCTTACATATTATCCCTGTAACTATAGATGGCTTGAATGAATTCTAACTACTTTGTAAGTAGGAATGAAAAGAAATCTACATTTGTTAGTTATTACTGCTTGGTTTTCTCAAATGCTTTCTATTAATAAAAGTAAGCTACTAGTGATTGAGGTAATCAAAAATACAAGGGGATGGCAAATCTTCAGATGTAAAGCTTTATTTGTGTTTTCAGCATAGGTTATTGAGTAAAAGTACACTTCTTTTAACATTAAATTCTATTAATTTAAAACAATACAAACCACTGCACATTAAAATCTATTATCTAGTGAAATCCAGTGATGAGATCTGGCATTCAAAAGGCTAATTTTATGTCTTCTACCATTTTTCCATTGCATGTCTGACCAGAAGGACTTGTTAGAATAATAATAATAATATTAAAAAACACCAAAAAATTCAAAACCAACCAAACAAAAAAAGCCCCACAAAAACATAAACTAAAAAAGTCATAAAAATATTTCAAATGCATCTTTCCTCTTGCGAACCCTTACTTATCTCTGGATATGGTTAAGGGATATTTCACCTGTATAATAGTACTATGCCTGTTGTCTATTGTCATTACTTTACAACTTCAATGTAGTGTTTATTTGCCAACCCAGGAAAACCAAAGAGAAAAAAAGCACAATGCAGGAGCTCTCTACTCTGCTTTCTCCTCACGAGCCACAAAAAGATTTTTGCTTGTGCCCATAAAAGGCAGAACATCCTCCAAACACGGGCTCCGCCAGCAGAAGCTGTTTTACTGCAGAGAGTGGGTCACTGTATATACACAGGGGTAGCAGATAATTGTGGGCAACTGCAGCAGCATTGGACTTTGTTGAAAGCTTCTGCTCTTTCAGAATGCAAAACTGAAGCCAAAGCCTGTAAACTGTTGGACATTTTGTGCGGATTAACCATCGTTTTGTTTATTTTAGCTGTAACTAGACCACATTGCACGACATCATCACACAAGCCAACTTTATTATAACTAAAGATTGCTTTTTAGGAGTTTTGCAAGCCTATGATAATTGTGCAGTGGTTCTACTTCTACAATATAGTAAAGAATTATTGATGGTGTGTGGATGTTGTGTTGTTATTTTCCTGCAGAGCTATTTCCATGTGATTTTCATATTGTGCAATAAACAAAATAGCTTCATCCCTGAAATAACTCTATTATGGAAGGTTAAGTGTCAAATATCTTTCTATTGCTCAGGCCAATGTTAAAATATTCACCATTAGAGCCAAGCTTTGGTTAGCATAAAACCATCAAACTAAACCTTTCATTCCTTAAGTGCTTTTTTTTATCCGTGAGACTAAAAAATGTCTTTTTAGCTGGCACCAGTGGCTTTGGGAAGTGTTTTGCAGCACATTTTTGCAAATGCTTATTTCAGGTTTATTGGCCTCACCACAGAGATTGAAGAAGACCACACAATTGGAATGATCATTTTTCTTTGCATTAGCAGCATACATTTAGAATGGCAGCAGCTAACCTTAGAGGAACCTGGACTAATGAAAGATGCTTCATGGAAAATGATTCAACATTTAAGAGGGAGTATGGAGGAGAATCTTCAAAAGTAAAAAATCACAGTGAACACCAGTCAAATTGTGCTCCTTTTTACCTGTGTTTGGGTTTTGTTCTAATTAGGCCCCTGTTTCCCAGACTTTAATCATTTATAACCACATTCTATGGATAAAAAAAATTCATTATCTAATAGCTCATGGATAGAAAACTCTTTAGATGTAGTGAAGCAGATTTTAACATATCAAGGATTGTTGTTGTATGTTAACATAGGCAAGGAGAGAGGCTTTCCTTGCCCTGGTATTTGGAAAAATGTAAGTTTAAGCAAAGGACACATCCACAACAAATATGGATAATAGAATCTAAAAACTCATTCAGCATTTAAGAGAAGCTTGTTGTGTGCTCTTGAATTGATGTGTACATATGAAGTGATGTGATTTCTTTTGCTTTATTCTTTGAAAAAGTATATGAGCAAGAGCTATTCCTTTAAAAGCTCATCTTTTTTTGTATTTATCTTTTGGCAGCTCACTGCATAATCACATCATAAAGTATCATTGAACTAGAGTTAGAAAAACTATTATATCATCTCTTTAATCCTCTTTCAAAGTTAGCATATGATACAGTTCTCCCACAGAGACCAGCATAGACAACTGTCTTTTGCAGAAATTATGTGAAAATATAGGAACATGGGTCAATCTCATCCATATTCATTGCCTTTCTAGGCACATCATACACAAGGAATGAATTTGGAGCCATAAACAGTAGTTAAAAATAAATGCTTAAAATCCAGCCCCATATACTGTTTTCATTACATGTCTGAATAATACAAAAACAGGGAATGAAAATGCAAAGCATATTGCCCTGAGCTGCAAGTAGCACTGTTTATTAAGACAGTAGTTAAAACAGTTCAAATAAACTGTCAGCCAGCCAAGAACATCTTCTGTGAAAACACAAAAAACACATACCATATTTTAAATAAAACAAAAAATTACTTTATGGGTGTGTTCTGTATGATATCACACAAGATGGATTAATGAAAATCAAAAACTAAAGAATTTAAATCACTGAATTATATGAGTTTGCCCATCTAGAAGTCTCAGACACATGCAAAAAAGAAGCAAGCTAAATCTGGAAACCAAAGACTTTGTCAACCCAGTGTTCCACACCACAAACACTGGATAATTTCCAGAGTGTATAAGCCTGTTTTGTATGTTCTGAAGAGTCAAAAAAGCATCTGAAAAACTTTGACATTTGCTCAATTAAAGAGCTTTTTCCATTTTCAGAATAAACTAACCCTAGTACATACACAGCTCTTTAACAAATAGATGACAAACATTCCTACTACAATCATCTAAAAATAGTCCATAGTCTCTGAGTGATATCACTCCCTTGTGCAGGTCAGTTTGAAGGTTTTGAGTAAAGACATCATATTACACACTAAATTGTGTAAGAAGTAGAACTTCAACTGACTCCATATTGTAGTAATTATATTTTTTATACAAGTAATTTCATGATGATTCCAGTTTGATCACACTGAACTCTTAGAAAACTTCTTTTCAAATGAGGACAGATCATCTTTACAGAAGAAACTATACCTTGATTTTTATGTCAAATTGTTCCTTGCTCTCTGCTGAGGCTAGCAAGATGTAGCAGCTTGTACTTCCACTTGGCTCCCATTTGCTTCCTTTTGAAGATTAAGAAAAGGGACTATGAAACCCATATTGTCTGGATGATGACTGAATATTGAGAGATATTGATTAAAATAAACAAAACAAAACAAAGAACCCACAACAGAAACCTATTAATTCAATAGCAGTCACTCTTAGCCATAAGAATTCAAGAAACATTTTAAAAGCACAGCACATGATGTATATAAACTTAAAAAAACCCCTCTTTGTATAGCAAAATTAACTCAGCGTGTGACTTTGTGTCTCTATGAAAACTCCATTTCTGTTAGTTAGAAACCTATCCTTTCTTACTTATAGTTTGTTATTTCTTTAAAATACTAATGCCATACAATACCCATCCAGGCCATATATAAATGTTTGGGTAGATCCATCTGGCAAAAAATAATCACGCTAAAAAAAAAAACCCCAAACCCTAATACTCAAGGCATGTTGAAACCTAAAATAAAAATAAATTTATCTTGTGATGCTACATTTTAAGACAGGACCAGAATTAATATGACACAGTAAGATTTAACTGTCTGTTTCCTATAATTGGCAGCAGTTGAAGAAACAAAAGTGAGTTTGCAACTTTCTTTGATTTTCTGTATGTTTGGGACTTATCAAGTTAAGATTATCAGAAAAATATGGCCAAATGAGAGCTAGTGTAATTCCCTCAACTTTAGGACCATGACTTTAGATCATTAATGAATTTGAAACACATTTGAAACAGAAAAATTTTTGTTTATTGTGGAATTATTTTTGTTCCTATTTGCATAGCACTAATAAACTCTGTTTATTAACTGAAGAAGCCATGAAAAAAAGCTTCTATGTTTCTCAAATGAACAGTAAATATACTTATTTCAAAAATTTAATTTTTCTCTATCATTGGAAGGCATAGTTAATCAAAATTCTGGAGTTCTTGCTTTAAATCCAGTAATTATAGCCTGATCTTTTTCCCTATGCTAAATATTAACCTTTGCCAAGTACATAAGATGATAATTAAAACCAGGTCTAAATCCTTTATCAATCAAGATTTCAAAGATGTTGCAGCAGACAGATGCTATTTCAAGCTAAGATGAAAGTGTCACATTATCACGATCAAAATTTATGCCGTACATGGCTCTACAGCCATGGTTATACTGAGGGAAGATTTAAAAATTGTGGCTTTGTTTGAAAATGGAGAACTAGCTCCCTGCTTGCAATTAGTAGGTGAAAAGCCAGGAGAAGAATTTCAGTGATACAGGCTTTGAAAAGGCACCTTACATCTGTAGCTGATAGGCTGGAAGTGAATCAAAGAGCCTCCAGAGAGAGCAGTGCTTGTGCTTGAAAAATGATTATGATACCTCAAGGCAATGAATCTCTTCCAAACACTGTTTCAAACTGGGGTGGCCAATAGGCAACAACCCCAGAAATACAGGGGTATATGTGTTTGGGGGGTTTTGTTTGGTTTTTTTACTGTGGTCTGTATGACCTTTGAATTTAAACTGCATATCAGGAGAAGATAAAGAGTACCCTTCCACTTCAGAAATCAGTATTAAAAACCTAATGTAGCTCATCACGTTATTTTATGTCCTTTAAGGTTAATAAATATCTCTTTTATTAATTCTTATAAATTATGCATTTAAATATTCATGCTATATTCAAAGTTAATCTGGCCATGACATGATAATTTAGCTATTGGATTCTGTGATTACTTTATTTAAACTGGAATTCTTACTTCTCTTCAGCTTCTGTGGTGATTTATTGCAGACTTTAAACACAGTTTGAATAAAATATCTGTAAAAACAGATTTCAAAACTGTAGGGCAGATTTGTTAATCTGTCATTATAGTTTGCCAGTCAAATCCAAAAGTAAGTAATTTATTTGCTCTCAAAATTTGTGGTTTATTTCAAATTATGAGATAACAATGACTTTGACTACGTTTTCTGAAAAATCCTGGAGCAACATCTAAATTGCTGTCCTAAATTACCATCCCCTGATGATGCCATGAACAAAGCATTGTATGTGTTGTCCCATCTCTCTCCGATGATTTCTGTGCTAATTATCTTACTACTATTTGATTGTTTAGTGTTTTAAAACATACAAAAATATTTATTGAAGTTTTAAAATTTATTTTATAAATTTTTAATTCCAGAAGGAATTTATAACATGATAGTTTCTTAGTATTCAACCCTAATCCCTAGTGTTTTGTAGGGAGAGGGAACATTTTTAACATTTACATTCCTAGAACTTTCTTCTTTACCTAAATGTGATAACAATTTGCATGACTATCAAAGCTGCTATATATAGGTTGACATTATTCAGTACTCAGATAAGGTAAACCATTTATCACATTGTTGAGCTCTTCAGTCAGTCTACAGCTGAGCAAATTTCTTTGGCTTGCTTTTCCCAGGACAATTATTCTAGATATATTGCCTTCATGGGAGATGTTAACCAAAAGCACTGCTTTCTTTCAGCCTTGCCCTGAAAGTCCCTCTTGGCATATAAGAAATATGAAACACATTGTTTAGATTTCACCAAACCTAAATCACCACAAGAAGGATAGAAGGGGCACTCAAACATTGACTAGAAATTTAAGTTGGGAAGAGGCAAACCACCCAGGAGGGAAGCTTTCCTTAGATTTTTTAAAATAATAAAATAAGAACTACTCTCTTATCAAGTGCAATCCTTTCACCTTGCCAACCTAACAAAGCATAACAGTTGGCACTTCAAATCTCATAAAATTTGGGAGTTGTTAAATCCAAGCTTTCTAATCCTTTCTATAGCTGCTGTCTACCTGTGAACTGGTTATTGAAAGGAGATCCAGAGGGACCACCCATCCAGAGTCTGTATCACCAAGCAGGGAAGTGCCAAGTTTAATTCTTAGGGGAGTTTTTTACCCCCACAGCATATCCAGTGCTTCCATCAACCTGCAGGATTGAGTGACAAGAGATTTAATGTTTTGTAATGAGAGGCTAATTTTTCAGGAATTATACTTGGGGGGCAAAGGGGTCTCTATAGCAGAGCTGTGTCAATGAAAATGCCACAATGGTGATATCACATCCAGGTTGCTAAGATTACCACCTACTGATGTCCCAAAGGTGGAGACTAAGGAATGGAGTTCATAGATTTAGCCATGAGTTCATGTTACAGAATGCAACCATATGTTGGCATTTAGGTTGAGGAAGCAAAACTCCCAGCCATGGAAGGAACTGATAAGACAAAGTGGGGAAGACAGAGATGTACAGATATAAGAATATCATTCTTAAATTTACTGAAAGGTCAGGGGGTAAGATTCACTGGATTTTTTGGAATAAAATAACTTTTCACTTAAATATGTTTAAACACCCACATGCCAGGTATTCTACAGATTTTTAACTTGTAATTTATTACTCAGTAGTATAGTTTAATGTGGGTAAGCAGAGCCTAGAAAATAAAGTGTAATTGCCTGTAATTGTTTTTAGCATGAGATTTGTTTGCCTAGATTAAACACATAGAAAATTATTTATGATTAAAAATGTGTTGATGGTGAGTTAAATGCATGAGTACTCTGGTTGCCTCAGGGTGGGAAGAATGACTCTATTCTCACACACAAAAGTACTTGACCCAGGGAACACATTCAAAAATTGGGGTCAAATGTGCACCAGCTGAGTTAATTTATAATAGCCTCATTTGTCAGAAGGAAAAGAAAAGAATCAAGAAAATGATGGGAGAAAACCCCCCAACTGATGAGATCCTAGACTTTTACAATAGCTTCAGGTGTAAACAACAGCTGCTAAAGCAAAGCATTTCACTGTGTCTCAGTAACACGATTTAAAATGTGCTTTAAATCTCCTCAAGTTCAGTTGAATGCTCCAGTGTAAAATTCGTTATTGAAAACAATGTTAAGCTTTTGTTTCAGTCGATTCTCCCTTTAATGTTCCGTGAACAGTTCTCTTATTTGGTGTTTAAGTTTAGAAAAGAGATCTATAAAAGGTTGGTAAAGGTTAATTAATAGAATGATGTTGGCAACAGGGCAAATACATGGAGCAAAAAGAAAGAATGAGTTTAGAGATTATTTTTGAAAGGCTTTGAAATTTTAGAGAAAGAAAACTCAGAGCAGCAGAAAAATTTACAGAATACTGAAAGGAAAGAGGCACTGGATAATCACAGTGACTCTCTTTCTGTCCTGTAGGGTTAGTGAATCCTTATTCAAAATGGAAATATAATCATTACCACCTTATCTTTATGGAAAAAACACATCAACTACGACTCATGCTTGTCTGTTTATATGTGTGCTTAAAGGCAGGAGAGGACACTTCATGCAGGGAACTAAAATTCTCTTTGTCCACTTGATCACATTTTTCCTGACTTTTATTTACCCTTCTGGGGCTATGAATGAAGAAATCACTGGCTAAAAACTAAAAAAATAGAGCTGAAATTCATGAGATCTGAGTTTATAACCTTCCCTACTGGTTTAAGGGAGTAATACTTTAAAGTACACGAATGCTGAGAATTCAACATCTTCTGGTGACCATTACATGCTTTGCTTGTGGAATTTATATCAAATATTTATCTAAATTCTTTGTGACTCTACCTTGTAAAATTTTCCCATCTATACAATGAAGCCTACCCAGAGAGCAATGCCCCCATGTTATTGCCACAGGCTACATACAGTGAGGGAAATTTTAGTTAAAACAGCTTTATTATTCCTAAATAGTGTGACAAAATCACACAAGAACCAACAGGGGTGACTTTTTTCTTGTGAAAAGCGAAGTGACAGAATCTGATTATTTTCTTTTACATTTTCTTATCTGGTCATAATCCTGGTGAGGAAGCATGAAATCAGTGCATCCAGCATTTTAAACACATTTAATCCAGTAAATCGAGGTAAAAAAATCTCATGCAATAATATAGGGTGCAACACAGCTAAATTCATGCAGCAGGTTTATGATTTAGTTCAGGCCATGTTTACATATACATGTTTATATATATACCCACACGCTACAGCAGTTACTGACACGTTACAGTTAGATAACAGCTATACTGAAAATAACTATATGTATTTCAATCATGCATCTAAATCTACTATGAACTGAGGCTATTGCTTTCAATTAGAATATAGTTCTCATTTCTTGACCCTAACGAAATTTCATTTTTTTTTTCTTTTCTTGGTGAAAATAGCGATAAAACTGAAACATAACAACATGCATTTCAGATTAGATGTGGGTAGTGTTGCTTTCACACTGAAATAATACAAAAAAAATATACTCAAGAGGACTTGATTTTATGAAGATAACTGTGCTATAACTCATGTCTTCTACAAATTTTACACATTTCTCCTCTTTCTCGAGATATTTATGATTTACAATGCACTATAACTCCCTTTGGGTTAGTATACTTCCTAATCGATCAAGCTTGAGAGGCCAAATTTAATCCATTACTTCCAGACCTGGTGTATTCAGCATTTAAGTGGGATAAAGGAATAAGAAAAAAGGAAATATCATCAGTGATACTGTACAAGCAACTGACCTATAGCCTGGCCAGGGGGTGAGTGATACTGCCCTTCATCAAGCTTTTGAATAATATCAGGGTCGGTGCCCTGATTTAGGAAAAAAAATGCATCAAAAGTAGATATGTTTAATTTTGGGACCATGAAGGGTAGCACAGGTTTTACAACTGCAACAGAATATGCAAGTAAAGAAAGCTAATCACCGTATTCATGCTGCATTCTGGATTCCAGAGAGAGAAATAATTACTCTGTGCATCTGATTGTGGTACCACCTCATCCGAGATCCATTGGAAGGATAGATCTTTATAGAGGAAACCCATTAAATCCCAGGAACAATGCAAAGGTCTTTGACATCACTACCTATTTTACTATGAACCACAGCATTAAGGACTCAGTACATCCACTTATCTTTTAATTTTACTCTGAAATTACTTTCTTTTTACTAAATGTCCTAAAGCTGTGTTAGAAGATTACTAATAATTTTCCGTTTGTCCATGTTGTGTTTGCTGACCCTATGAGACTTTAGCCCATTCTCTCCTCTTTTTGGAAAGGCTTCTCAGAGTTCATGAGAATCTTGGTTCCTCAGAACACCCTTCAAGGACAGCCAAAGTCATTGAGCTAAAACAGGCAAAAGATGATATGTGCAGCATCTCTTCAATAATTACCAAGATAACTTTCAGCCACAAATACAGTGTGAAATCAAATTTAGTGTCTTATTAAGTACTATTTATATTTACTGTATATTTAGATTTAATATATGTCGATGTGAGAGGCTATATTTATATCAGTTCTGATTTTAAATAATTGGCAATGGCAGTTTGCAGAAACATGTAAAAAGCAGTAACAATAAAATGAACAATAACTCAGTTTTGTAAAGTTAGAATTAAGAAATGTCACTTTGGAATTAGAAAAAAAAATTTAATTGTTTTAGAATAGCTCATAAGAAACACCAGGTTTAGTCTTTTTTTCCTTTCCATAGAAAAACCTGCTTACATCTAGATCTACAAGGTTTTTCTGTATTAATTTAATGTTACCATCTGAAGGAAATGCAAAACTGAAGACAAAGATTTGTGAACCTTAATGGCTGTGTAAAATAAGCTCTTTTTTAAAAAAAGTATTTCACATTCTTGTTTTATCTGAATCAATTTATTAAGATATTAACTATTGTAGACAAGTACTGGTATAGCAAAATGTACAGGGGTTTTTTGTTTAACCTCAATAACTTTTACTGCTGATATTCTCCTTTTTACAGTCATATCTAAGCAAAGTTCTGCTTACATCTTTCCTTGCAATAAGAGTGAAGAGAAGCAGAAGATCACAAACAATTATAGGAACTCATTTTAAAGTCATAAGGTAGCTTTTTGAAGTCTGGTAAAATACAGAGTAAAGCCCAGTCTTGCTGAGGACTTTTGTATTTGGCTTCAGACGGAAAGAATTTAATACCAGATCTTTTACAGATGTTTATGTGTGTCACAAATAGAAGAGAGAATAAAAACACAGCATAACCCTTTAATAAAAATATTCATATT
The DNA here is from genome assembly GCA_013397975.1 of Machaerirhynchus nigripectus. NCBI lineage: Eukaryota > Metazoa > Chordata > Aves > Passeriformes > Dicruridae > Machaerirhynchus > Machaerirhynchus nigripectus. The sequence continues at coordinate 138,979 of VZRQ01006372.1, read as the reverse complement.
TTGTGAAGGAATTTCAAAGGTCTATTTGTTAAATTCCTTTTAAGTGTTCATATCTGGGCTTTGAAGGAGTGTCTAGGACAATAAGATTTTGATCTATAAATGCTGATGTAAAATTCATGCCCCTGTTTTTTGGGATTTTTTTCCAAAAACACAAAATAAGTAAAATGGTGTAAAATCTACACATCCTCTTGATTTGCAATGGGATATAGTTTCAATATATATTTGTTTGAAACTATATTCAACAGGAATATAGTTTCAAACAAAACAAATTTGATTTCTAAACTGCAAAAAATAACTTGAGAATCACAGATCTGAGTCAAAACCAGAAGAAACCCTTCCGATTTGACCAAGCCTAAATTTGAGGTTTTACATTCAAATATGAAAATTGAAAAATTAAGATGGTAGTCCAAGATTTTAAAGGAGAAACAAAGAAAAAGTTTTAAAATCCTGTAAAAAGGTTAAGATTTTCTGCAGATCTATAGCAAAGCAATTGATTCTTAGTGTTACAAAACCACTATATGTAGCTAAGATATAGTGCAAATAAATAATTTAACGTAAGGAAAAGCCCCAGATAATTTAGCAACTACGCAAGTTTGCAAAATTTTATTATACATGGACCTGTGAGGTTTTTTTGAAGGCAAGTCTAAGCTCTTTCCCTTTAGGACTTTCGTGCACACTCAACACTGTACAGCATTGTTTTTCCTAATTACCTTTTTTAGACCCCTGAGATGCAGTCCACTTAATCTCTCTAAAGCTAAAACTACACTGATAAATTAAAAGGTACCAAGAAACATTTCCAAGCACCTGGAAGCTCCATCATTCATACTGTTAAATTTTCAAAACTTGATATGGAAAAATTAGAGCTGTCCCAAGTATCTCCTGGGCACAGCTCAGAAGACAAGAAGATAATGCAATACTTCTAGTTGATATTTTACAATCAAGTACCTTAAGATAATGAGATTTTTTTCTTAATATTGCTGGAAATATTTCGATGCAGTTTGGACTCAGGACTAGAGAATCATCTCTCCACATTTAATATGCCAATATAGAGAGAGATTCAGAGTCTTAACATCAATAGTTTCAACTGCAACAGGGATACAGTAAAAAACAACTGATGCAAAAGTAAAACTAGCAGTCTGTTCTACATTGGTGGGACAGTGTTCAAAAAATTTAACATAATAAACACACAGGATGGTACAGAGTGAGATAATGAAATTACATACAAAATGGAATCATAATGTATAAATGCCAGTTTTTCTAGTTCTAAGTAAATTATCAGGAATGTCTTTTGGAGAAACAGACTTTACATGGAATAAACTGTGAGCAGCCTTAATATGAAACAAAATATTTTCCCTGTGCTCCAAATTTTGTTATGAATCTATCCATAAACATTGTTTTTACAGTCACTCTCAAGAGTTTGAGTGGATCTCGGTAGGTTCAAGGGCTTGTGTACAGTAAGAATTTTTGAACAGACAGAAATTCCATGTGTATGTTTTTAAAAAGCAAAGAACCCAAACCTGGCATTTAGGATCCAACAGAAACTGAAAAATATGCTGCATAGAAAGAAATCCCCCCCCAGAAAGATGTCTATCAATTAAAAGCATTGAAAATGTTAAAGTCAATTAAGGGTTCCAATCAGTGTCTAAAGGGTCATTGTATGCCCATCAAAGAAACAAAGAATTATAATGGAAAATATGTAAACTATTAAATGACCTTTCCCTTTGTAGTCTCCCAGCTTGTGGCCATCATCAGTTTTGGAGTATTTTTCATAGGGCTAAGGTTTGGTTATAACTGTGTTAGCTGAGAGTGCTTCTGACAGGACGGTGAACTGCAGTCAACTGCCAGATGTAGCATCTCCTGGTTTTGTACAGGCTTCTGATGCCTTCCCTGACAGAAATCCATGACCACCAGCTAGAGTTCACAGCTTTTAGAAAGTTGTAGATGGTTCCAGATATTACCTGTATTTTTATTACTCTTACTTATTTTTATTACTTTAAAGGTGGGTTTTTTTAAAAAATGTCTGGGTGAATGAGTATGTTTATTTGTGCCTGCCTGTAGAAACTAAAAGATTTAAAAAACTATCTTGCTATTCAGTCATCTGCAATTTCTTATTATAAGAAATTGGGCTGAATTTCCCATTTTTTCTTTCTGCACTCTAGACTGTCAACATGAACTTAAAGAAGGAGCTTCCTACAATCCTTCCATACAGAGTCTCCATCTTAGGACAAATATGCTCGTAGTAGAAAATTTAATACAGTATATGACATTACCCACTAATGATCTATAATATTTGCTGCTGAAGGCACTATGCCTAATGGACATGAGAATAAAATCTTGATTTTCATTCTGAATTGAAATAATAGAATGAAACTTCTGATCACTATTAATTTTAATTAAGCAAGTGTAAGCAAAGGTGTCTTCCTGGCATCTATCTATACTTTAGAATTTACCATAACAGTTTACTTTGCTTGTACATGTTTGGACTTGATGATCTGAAAGGTCCTTTCCGACCCAAATGAATCTATGATTCTATGCCTGACTCTTTGATTCGGAATTCAAATGATTTGCCTGTTGAATGAAATAATGCTATGACATCACGTTACGAAATCAGGCCAAACCCTGATTCTGGTTCTTTGTGAAATCTATTCTCTCAGATGCAATGATCTGGAAAAGGAAAAAGTAGCAAGGTATAGTTTCTGATTATCACAAGTGAAATGTGATTTTGTTCTTTAACACTGAGCAGTTTGTATGATGCCATCTCATTTCATCATCATTAATTGACTATAGGCAATTCATAGTGTGTTATATAAATAAAATCCATTAATGACTTTGACATAGATTCTTAAAAGCATTTAGGCAAGTTAAATCTTCTGACTTGTAGGGGGAATTGCTATTCCTTTTTATAGTGTTGCATAAATAACTATAAAGTTTGAATACCTACCAAAATTTAATTTGCTTTTGTTTCAAAACCACATCTTTCATTAACTCAACTACAGATGTACATGTGTAACTACATCAGTGGCTTGCATCTACACTATCAGGTTAGGTATGTACTGTGATGAATTTTGGATTATTCCATTCTTAGATAAATGGATGCCTGGAGATAGAACGTGTGAATCAAAACTGGTGTAATCTCTGACTAAAGCAGAATTACACAGTAGAATTCATGCATCCCACATATACTTTGTGGGAGGTCTTAGTGATAAAAAAGAGTCCAGGATTGTATCACCAGAAATTAAACTGAGGCATTTTGTTCTTGTGAAATGATACTATGGTACCTCCTCAACAGGAATGAAACAAATTGATGTTCAAATATGGCAAAGTGGTTGTACATGAATGCATGCTCTGTGCTAGAAGAGTGCACATTTGCCAGCTAATCAGAATGGAGATTTTGATCTTGATATTCCCTCTCTAATGCAGAAAATAATGAATCTGTCATATGAACTTGAGAAGAGAGGTTAAATCTCAAGCTTATTCCATATGTTTGTTGCTTATTCCAGAGGGAGTTGAGATAAGTAGCTTTTCAGCATATTACAGCCAGATTCCATTTCACCTAAGCCAGGTTTCTTTTGTGCTAAAATGAGAAAATTCACATCTATTTGCCCCAGTTGTCTCTAATTTTATCTGAATCTATTTTACTCTCATCATCCCTCTTCAATCAGCACTCCCAAAGGCCAGAGCATATCAACACCATTAGAGCGGTGTCTTGCAAGGTCTACAATTATCCAATGACTTGGTATGGCAGGCTAATCACATTAAATTGCAGCTATATCCTTTCAACTGGATTCCCCAGCTCCAAATAATCAGCATCACAGAGGGTAAGGTTCTCAGTCTTAATTCTCTCTGGGCAGTCAGATTGAGTCCTGTATCTTTCTCACAGCACAGTACTTTGCATAACTCAGTGTTTGAAAACTGTTGTATTTTAAAATCAATTACTTTGATTCTTGGGCTCCTCACAAAAACAATACACTTCTTTCAGCCATAAATTTTAAGTTACTTACAATTATGACTTGCCTAGGCTATAAAAAGGCCATTAGAAAAAGGCTGCGTTATCCAGAGATAAGCTTGCCAGCAAACCCTTAAGGAATGAAAAGGAGAAAAAGGATTCGTACAGCACCTAAGAAACTATTTTCTAGCTATTACACATATATCTCTAATTGATATTTTAATCTCTAAAACAGTTTTTAGTATTTGCTGTTGTTAATCTTTCAAAACTTTCAATTACTATATAAAAGGAGGTAGTTACAGAAACAAAAAAAACTCTGCAATTATTACAAGTGAAAAACTTAGAAAATTTTAATACAAAATAGAGTCACACTGAATTTGAAAATTTCCTCAGAATACTTGGGTAACTTTGATACCCAACATATTTTCCAGAAAATATTAAATGATTACGTGGTAAATCAGGTTTCTTTACATTGCTTTAGTAGTCCCAAGCCTTCTGCTTCACAAAATCATTCAGAACAACCCCTAAGTATATGGGATTAGTATTAAAAAAGTTCTGGATAAATTATGAGTATATATAAAAATTATACAAGTGAGTAGGCATCTATGAGCAAACTGTTAAACAGAAAGTTTCAAGTCATTTAGGCAGACTCCAATGTACTAGAAATTTTGCAGCACACTTGTAGTTTTTAAATTAAAATTTTAAGAAATAAATACACTCTAGGACTAAGGTGATTTTGGTAGTGGTATTAAATTAAAAACCTGAAACACTGTCACACATGCAAAAAGATTTAGAATTTTCTCATAGAGAACACCCAGTGGTGGTGCAGAAGTTACGGGCATTATTGGGGATACTCAGAATCACTAACAATGTCATTCAGCAGTAAACAGTTTAATGTTGTCATTTTAGTGATCACCAGACTACTGAAAAGAGTGAACATAACTTATGCTTCCAAAGATATAAGATGCCTTGAGGAAATATTATATTTAAATCATTTTAGTAAAATTACTGCTTTCTTTCCCAAACCAACCTAAACTACTAAAAAGCACTACAGTGGAACTGAAAGATTTGTTTAACTGCCCAGATCTTCGACCTTATAGATGTATTTCCTAAACTGTTCAAAAAACTGTGCACAAAATACATCCATTCTTCATCAACAGCACCAAGCAGGAAGCGCAGGACAGTAGCAGCATCATTGCTCTCACAGCCAGACATGCAGAAAAAGGCAATGAGAATTTTGTTTCTCTTTAGAAAGATGAGGTCATATCACTTCTGTAAGAAATGGGCATGCTCACCTTCCTTTGGGCTTTACTGACAGTCCAGTGGATGAACGCACATGTCTTTTACAGTAAGGGTGTCCTGCAGGTTTATGGGTTTTGTTTTCTGAACGTTCTAGCTGGATACCCCCAGTTAGTGATTAATCACTACATTAAGAAAAAGAAAAAAAAGGGCAGAGAGGGAAGGAAGATGAGCCTAAAACAGCACCTGGAAGACAACAAAGGAAAGAGAACATGTTCCTATATCATCTTTAGCTTCTTCAGGAGAGAACCACCTTGATGTGGTGTTGTTTACACTATTTTCTTGTTTGCATCTTTTAAATCCAGAATACATAAGAAATCACTAAAGTATAGACCAGAACAATATAGAGTGTATATATATATATATAGCAAATAAAAGTCTCAGTGGAATGAGAAATAAAGCAGTAGTACAAACCACTTGACATTATTTTTTAGCAAGACCTCAGTTTGTATGAGGGTAGGAAGGTCTAAAACAGTTTCATTTAAAATAGAGATGATTCACTATGACAAAAGATAGGTTCACATCACTCAAGCACACATACATCTTCTAGAAAAATAATATCTTGATGGCAGCTGTTGCAATTGAATGGTATTGTAACATTAAATAATAGACAATTGAACTAAAGTATTTGTTATTCCCTTTTAGCAACTACTTCGCTACCTGGAAAACCTCGGTAAGTGATTCTCTCATTAATCTTACTGTGAAAAGGGAGATAAGGAAAATAAAAAACCCACACACCTGCATTCTGGAATTGAGCTGTCTGAAAAAATGAAGGGAAGAGCAAACAGCAGCTACAAAGCAGGAGAATTTCTCTTCAATTATGTAATAAATTCAAAGAAAATGACACAAGGATGAGAGGCTGCACAACTGAGGAGGAAGAGATAAAACAAGAAAAGGAAGAAATAAAGACATTAGGTGACATCTAGGCAGAGGTATGTTAACACCTTGGGAGGAGGAAGGAAGCATTAAGAATCATTCCACCCACTAGCATGTATTTCTCAAATTGCAGGTTTGGTGTTAAAGGAATTTAAAACATCCATTAGCCCTTCACAGGAAGAATAGATCATGACTTAGAACTGCCAGGAAAGCAGTGAAAGGAAACTAATATTTTTAGAGCTAATTTAAGGATTTGTGCTATAGTTCAGATCATAGGGCAGCTTACATTGCAATGAAATTAAGGATGTCTATTTTGGTTCTTCTTATTTAGGCTGATTAATATTGTCTCATTGAAATCTGTAGTGCTATTAGGAATTGTCATTTATGCTTTTAGAATCAGACCCAATACAAACTAAATAAAAGTGCCATTTTTACTCAAGAGGTGGCCACAGAAACTCTTCTTATTAAACAACTTCTTTTAACATGGCAATGTTGAAAAAGCATACATAAATTTCACTACTAAAACAATTTTAAGTTTATTTTTTTCTGTAAAACAAAAAAATGTGTCTCTAATGGCTCACTGTAATGAAAAATACGCACATAAATGAGTATTTGACCAAATACTTCTGTCTGTCACACTGACCCCACACAACTGATTCCAGAGGGGGGTTTCTGCTGCAAGAGACAGAATTGAATGGATTACATTAACAAATGATAGAAATTTCCTTCCCTCCTCCCTCTTACTCTGCTTTTGTATTACCAGGTTTTTAGTTGTGCCTTTTTCATTATTTTTTTGGTCTTTGAAAACACTGATAGAATTTGCTGAGAAAGCAAATTCTGCAACCCCACTTCACTGTTCACAAAGAAGGTAGATTTCTAACATCTCGGCAAATAAAGATTCAGTATTTGGCTCAAGCTACAGAGCTTTTTTTGGTTGTTGTTTTTTTTTTTTTCTAGTTCTTAATGTGCTGAGTTTGCTACCTTGGCTGGTGGCTGTCAAGCACATGGGGATTCAGCATTGTAAATCAGGCCCGCAGAGAAAAGCAAGGGCTACTAGCTGGTGGATTGTATGAACAGAACTGTATCTGCCCTAAATTCTTCAAAAGGTATTTTAAATACAACCCCAGTTATGTGTTATCCCAGTACAGAAGAGTGAATTTCACCCTCAGGGAGTGTATACTAGCTCATATAGTAGTCTTATTGTGGAAAGTTCACTTCAGACTCAATTTACAGTATTCCCCTTCTCTCTTCTTGTCTCCCCTTCCTATCCTCCGGCCAACAAAAGGAAATCTGGTTTATATTTCTCAGCACAAGATTTGTTTTCACCTCTGACACACACTGAACAATCCCTCCATGCAAAGGCCTGTTAGCAGCAGTGCCACACTTCTCGCCTCATGGACTAATCCCTCATGGTCTGCAGTGCCTTCTGCCCAGCTCACAACCAAATCAGCCACACCTCTCCTGATAAAGGTTTATCAGGGGATTTTATTCAGGGAAATGAGAAAATGCACAAGATCATAATTCTTGACTTAAATGGAAGCTTATCTTCCCAGAATTATAAGGCACACTTTGCTAAAGTGGATGATTTCTGTTATTCATCTCTGTATAACCAAGTGTCAGAAATCAAAGATAGAATAATTTTCTGTAAATGCTATGATTCAGAATCAACTTTGCTTCAGCAGTAAAACTTTTAAAATATAACAGCTGAGTTAAATATAAGCAAATGGAAATTAGAAGTGAATTAAGCTTCTAGGACTAATCAGTGACGGTACGTTAAAGGAAACTAAAAAGTGGTGATAAACCCTATGCAAAATTCACTTTCAAAGGTGTCTGAGCCTGCTCAGGTGTGTTAATTGAAAAATCATGTGTTTGGATCCTAATGGAATTTACCTTAAACTCCATAATGAAAGTGGTGTTCCACAGGCCTTTGTTATGTGTTTGAATACCATGAAAAGCAAACACATTCATAAACCTCCATATGATCCTGCAGAATCCTAAACCTGTGAGTTAAAAAAACATTCATGTCACTAACAATTCAAGATAGACCCTATTTTTGGTTCATTATAAAACCATGCTTACCCTTGCCTTAATGCGGAACCAGCTTCCAGATAACCTCCTTCCAGCCATTCCAAATTTTGCTCATTTTGTGTTGCCTTTTCAGGCATTGGGAGGCTCAAGTCCCATAAACGTTTGTGCTCATGCGTAGCATTCTGCAAATGGGTTTGCAAATGGCCTCTCTGAAACCATTCCTATATTTAAAACTGTGCATGGTAATGCAGTTGGATTAAATATCATTGTTCTAAACACTTTACAGGCAGCTCCTCCTCAAGGGCATATAAGCCAAATAGACTAAACAGACAGTCTTGGAGGGGAATCAGAGGCATAACAACCTGTATTTAGCTCATAACATTGCTACACGTCCACGTAGGAAAGCTTGACTTGTTTTTGTAAGAATTTTTAAGCACTGCTCTAAAGCAGTCTGACTACTGTCAGAAAACTCTGTTTGAAAGCAGAATCAAGAGATTTTTCCAAGTTGCTAAAGCAGCTCCCTGGCACAGCTGGGAATAAGGCTGAATTTTCTGGACCCCTGTTTATTAGTGTGCCCCCACCCTTGACAAATTACTGTTCTGGTGATAAGCACTGAAATATTAGGCAAATGCGTTCTTGTAGGAGAAAAGCCTTTTATAATCTGAGGGCTTCCACTGTTACAGACATTAATCTTGCCACAGTGTCTCCAAATCCACAGCATCTTTCAATTACATCAGACCATTTTCATCTCTCAGATGCTGACTATGCATAAAAGTGAGTCATCTTTTCCTGCATATGCTGGGTTACCTCTGGCTTACAAACTCCTACCCTGTTGCTTACTCACTTTCTCCCTCAGCAGGAGCAGGGAAAAATGAGAAGAACATGGAAGAGGAAGTCCATGAATTAAGATAAAGATAAGGAGGTCACTTACCATTTACAAGCAAGGCAAAACAGACTGATTTTGGGAAAATTAACTTTATTGACAATTAAAACAGGTAATAAAAAGACAAGCATTAAACCAGTATCTTTCCTTCCCCTTTTCCTAGTCTCAGTTTCACTCCTTCATTCTTGTCTCCTCTCAGTTCCTCTGAACAAAACAGGGTGATGAGAAACAGGGGGTTATGGTCAGTACATAAAGCTTTCTCTCACCTGCTCTTCTGCTTATGCATGGGCTGCAGTCCTGCAGGAAACATCCAGCTGCTGCTCTGTGAGGTCCTTTGTGGACTCTGATGGACACCTCCACTGGTGCCAAGGAGCACCACTTCCTCTGACCATGGTGTTCCCTCTGCTGTTTCTCACTCTTTTGGCTTCTCCTGCCTGTGTGGCTTTTTTTCCTTTATTTTTCTTTTCTTTATTTTTTTTACTTTTCTTAAATATGTTTTCCCTGTTTGGCCAAGGGGCTTGGCTCTGCTCTGCTGGGTCCATTGGAGCGGACTGGGATCAGCTGACTCTGGTGCAGGGCAACCCCAGCTTCTTCTCAAAGAGACTGCAGTCCTGCAACCCTGTTGAAGTTAACTTTGGGATGTGTTAGATTTACTACAAATTAATGGAACAGTACAAATAAATATGTTCTTCTAGCTAGTTTACCCCTTTGTACACTGCACAGTCAACAAGTTATGCTGAAATTGATCAGATAGGTTGGTAGGTCATTTGATAGCCACCTTTTCATTCTACTTTTCTTTTATAAAAGCATTCAGAATGCTTTTTCCCTTCCACCCTCCCAACCCCCCCCAAAAAAACCCAAGCTGAGAAAATATTACCTCAACCAACCAAATAGAAAATTAATGAACAAAAATCAGTTTCAAATGAGTGCAAAATTAAGGATTTTCACCTGTCTGAAAAGACATCTACATACCAATAACTGAAAAGCTGGTAATGTTTTGAAAAACCAAAACTTGCTGTTGTACATCAGATGAAGACTGACTAGATGTAATGAATGAATTATTCAGAAAGCTAAGATAGTAATGACAAAGAAGATCATTCAAAGGCTGAATATGATGTAATTTTCTTTCAACTATGTTTAAAAGTTTTAACAATGCAGTGTTAAAATGAGAACAATCTGATCTTACATGTGTTGAACTTTTTGAGATAATGAATTCAATAAACACAAATTGCAATACTGAACTGTTGACAAATGATCAGGTCATAAATTTGATGCAACTGAAAATACATCATGACAAAGCTGAAAACTGATAAAAAGCTTCATTTAATTGCATACATCAATTCATAAATACTCTAATTCATGTTTCACTTCAGTAAGCCCTGACTTGATTTCATACTTCATGTGAGAAATAAGCTGATCTTTTAGAAAAATTCCAGCATTTTCAAAAGACCTCACCAAAACCAGATGTGAAATATTTGTTTGAAGGACACTGTATCTTGATTCAGTGACTATGTGTGTCTTCCAATACAGGTATTAGGAAAGGAGATGATGTGCTGTCTTCAAAACCTAGCTCTTCTTTCTTTTCTTTTTTTTTTTTTTTAATGGTGGTATTTATGTTGTCATAGATAAAGCAGTGGAATAGATATTTGCCTTTTATAAGTAGGCTTGAATGGATCACAAAAGCCTTCCAAGGACTGAATTTACTGGGCTAGGGTCTAAGTTAGAATTATGTCAGTTTTATATTTAAATCTGTCAAAAATAAAGAAGCACTGAAATGAAATGAACTGTACTGCAAACGCTATTTTAAACTGAAGCCTGTCTGAATAATACTGTTCATATCAGGCAAGCAGAATTATGCCTCTATGATTTTGTACATGTTTTCCAAAAACATTAATTAAAACACAACTTTATTTCTTGTCTTTCATTTAAAAAATTCTCAGAAAAATAGAGCTTCCACATTTGTCCATTGAATCCAGCAACTAGACCCAGAAATACCATAATCACCCCAAATTCTTTATACCTAATTATTGCTGCTATTTTACATTACACAGTTATCAAAGATTGAGGGGAGTTGAGGGGAGGAAAAGAGCAGAGATAAATGTTTGAGTAGAAGCAAGTGTCCAGGACTGCTTTTTCCCATGTCATTGACCTCTTAGCTGTTCTTCTGACATCACAAATCCCATAGTCCTTACTGCAGAGTACTCCACCCCGAATGGGACCCTGCAAAATGTCCCTATTCAGAACAACCCTTAAATGTCAGCACATTTTACATGGATTTGGTCAGGAGGGCATCAGTCCCTTGTCTCAGTGCTGGATAAGGACACTAAACACCAAGCTATTATGGAGTAAAGTGGTGGGTTGATAACATGTTTTAAAATAAACATCCTGGCCTGCACTTTCAAAACTTAATTGCAATTCTCTTTCCTCAGGAGAAATTTCCATATTCCTATTTCCCATATCCTGTAAGCCTGCATGACCAAGAGGGAAGGAATCAAGAATCAAGGCACATAATTTTGATGCTGTGGGCACATTTGATGTTTCTCTTTTCATGAATGGTCTCAAAAGGCAGCTCTGCAAGGATGGCACGGCAAAGGGGAAGGAACACCTCTGCAAATTTGAGATTTTGCTGCTGCAACTCACTGTGAAGGTAGTTTGGTCCAAATCCACAAGGGTGTTGGTTTGATTCCCATTAAAAAGCAACTGTTTTAAAAGATGATAAAATGATTGAATCCTTCTGTGGATTTGGGACCCCACTTCTTCTAAGGGTTTCACCCTACTAAGCATGGATTTACAACAGCTGAAATTTTGTTGGATTTTAAACCTAATATCTTACTAATAGGATTAAATTTTCTCTATATATATTAATCCATATTGCTTTTTATTGAAGCATGAATTATGTGGTAAATATCACTTCTATTTGGGGACCACAGAAACATGCTAAATACTGTCGTCACACTAAGAGTATTTTCAGTAGGTTTCTAACTCCTTTTATATAGCAAAAGATGGCTTTCTCAACAGCTGGTACTATTTTTAGAGATTAGAGCACTTGTATGTCTATGTAGGCTCCAACTTTTATGCTTTCATTCTTCAGTATTAAAGGAGACATCTTCCAGCATGTCTTCTGGAGTGAGGAAGAAAGTAGGGCTAGTTCCCCAGCAGAGGGAAAGAACTGGCAAATAACCACAGCCATGTCAGCAGATTCAAGTCCTAAGTTTCCAGGCTGCTACAACAACTAAAAACAACATATCCATTTCACCCATGCTCTATCCTGAAGGTTCAGGAGGTGAGTGGCAAATCTTGCTATGTATAAACAGTCATCTACAGTATATTTGACAAAGAAATTTTATTGTCTTAACATGGCTTGGCTTCTACCACCCACAGTGTAGAAATACAACAGTGAAGCTTGTAAACCCACTTCCATCCTGTTCTAATGATAGTTTAACAACCAGAAGAACTATAATGTTTAAATATAGAATTATTTCTGTTTACACATTTAACTATCCCTGGTGTTATGGGGACTTTGGCAGTTTACATAATATCCTCGGAACAATAGATATGTGCAGTCTGCACTGGGTGAAATGATACAGCCATCCTTTAAAGGATTAAAAATTGTAGCATTTTTGTTGATTTTTTAAATGACAGCTATTTCTGTCTTTGATATGCAACGCCTGTGTTGGCAGCCTCTTGATGCTGACAGCATCTAGATTCAATTCAGGAGCTCCAGCTTAAATTTGATGCTCTATCCAGACTTAGAGGCACCAGGCACTATGGTGATGTCTCTGCTGGTAAATAAAACAGGGTACAATGCCTGCTGAGCAGTGGGCATTTAAATAAGAAATGCTAAGGTGAGTCATGCATCTGAAATGCTCCCTTTGTCTCTTGTGGATTTAGGTTCTAAATATAAATGCTGCTATATGATACCAGGACTCAGAAAGGGGATTCCCTCCTGGCCTTTAGGTACCTCCTGTCCAAAATGAGTTACTTCCTTTAAATGTGACTGGCTGATAACATTCATATTTGGCTAGTGCTTAACAGTTTTCCCTGAATACTGTCAATGGTTTGATGTTTTCATTGCATTGCACATAAAACATACTCACTGTTAGACTGAGATTTAAATTTATTAATTTTCTTCAAAATTCAAAGCAGAATTTAGGATTTAGTTTGACTTCTTCAAGCAAAAAACAGTTGACCCAAGACTAATTTTTTCAAGGAAAGTTGTGCTCAGCTTTTTTACCTTCATAGAATTATATTGTACTGTATTTATTTATAGCACTGACTGGATGAATGACACTTCTTTAATCATATTGTCCTCAGCTCAAGGTAGGGTTTTTTTATTTGATTATATTTTTTTTTGTTTTGTTTTGTACGTCCCAGCTTTTATATTAATGCTGATCCTTCACAGATGCATTCAAAAGTACAACCAGACTATCCTATTGCTAAACTCTGATAGGAAAATAAAAGCTTTTATTGTTTTCTCACTTTTGAGAAGACCTTTATTGGATGAGTCAATTTCATTATTTCCTTGTAGAAGTATGAACTGTGATGCTTAAATTTTGGTCCAAGGTCATGTGAAGCACAGCCAAGTCTCACAGCCTAAAGGGTCAGAAGGTCAGGCTGAGTCTCCATCCTGCTTAACACAGACCTGAAGACTCCTGGCTATCATTGAACTAAAACTTTGACATCTTTTTAACTCAACCCCCTGTGACTACAGTTGAAGAACACTGAAGGAAAGTCCTTTGAGAACTGCTTTTGCTCTCCTTATTCACCTTTTCTAAACCCTTGTGAGTTCTCCTTGGAACACCAGGGGCACATGAGGTACAGGTTGAATGCCACTACACTGAAATGAATCTTGGAGGTGAAAGGAAACCAGAACATGGACCTGTCATGCAGATCATACTGCCTGACCTCACATTCCATAAAAACTGCTTCAGAGAGATTAAAAACAAACAAAAAAATCTTTTCTAAAACTACATGTATTTTCTTCAGATTTCTAAAGAAAAGTCAGTGTGCTTCCATGATTTCCAAATCAAAGGTGAAAAAATTTTATTTATAAATTAATCAGTTGGAGGTCTGTTCAGGAACTGTGCTGTTACTACATAGCATGGATAAAATGCATTAGGCCTACGTGTGCTCTTGGTTTGTATCAGCACATATATTCTCCAGCACTAAACACAGCTGTGAGGTAGTGAGTGAAGGAAGAAGGCTGTATGGTAGTGAGAGCATTTCTCCACTTCCTAACCCAAAGCACATGTTTGCACTGAGCACTGTTAACAGGCAACCACAGCTCCATTAGCCACCTCTTTTTCCCCAAGCTTGTTAGGTTTTTTTTGGGATGTCTGAGAGATGCAGCTTACTAAAAGAAGCAACAAAGGAAAAAGAAAGAAAACAATGAAAAATTTTTCAAAAATTCAACAGGCAAAAATGCAATACTAGATTTCCATCTCATGCCCTAGTAAAGCTTATTGCCACAGGTCAAAGGTGGAGACATTTAAAATTGTGATTCTGAAGGGTGGTGACAATTTTGTATCTCTGTGTTTATCACTCATACATCTGGTTTATATCTGGGCACGGTTATAATTTGTTAGCATCTTGAAGCATTTTTCTTTTCTTTATTATACTTGAGTACACTGTGTCTAGATGGATGTCCTGGCAGTTAATTGACACAACGGAAAGGATTGCAAATATTAACATAAGACAAAGCAATATATAAACTAATCCTAGGAATGTAAGGAAGCAGTCAAAGATTGTAAAAATACAGGGTGAATACAATGATAAATAGATCATAAGACACATATAATTTTGAGAATAACTTGATACAGAAGTTATATAATTAATCAGTTACAACTAAACTGCAAAAATTGAGTTATATCTACAGCTTCTTTCTTGTAAAGAATACTCACACTTTAGAGTCATCTGCATGGCTGCTGTTAAGCTCAAAAATGGCAAAGAATGCATTACTGTTAAGGAAGGCTCATTTAGAGGATAAAGACATGTAAAGCTAAATTTAGTACCTAAATCTATGAACATAACACAAACTCAACAAAAACTCAGTGCTGTGTTACAAAGTATATGCAATGTGACCTAGTAATTAAGACACTGAAATTATGAAACTGGCAAAACCAGTCTGTCTTTGAATTTGCAGCTGTTAAGTCTCATATCTAAACTTTCTGATAAAGACTTTGCAGGGTAGAATATCTCTTAGTGTGCCCACTACACCTCTGAGCACCAGCATTAGAACCAATTATACCTCTCAGCTCTTTAAATTTTTGCATATGTCCAGTCCAAAAGCTCAGGAAAACCATACACATTTTTTCCCTTATATGCACTCACTGTTCCTGTTTTTAAGACCATGCAGTAACAGTACTGTTTAGGATCCTTTTCTATACACCTTGAATCCACTGATTATAAAAAAAAAAAACAGACCTGGCAGGGAATTTAATATTGATAAACCAGATAATGTTCTGACACATGTTTCTGAAGTGATTCTAGATTGTTTTAAATTTAGGGAAAATATGTTCTAAAAATTGTATAGCAAAGATAAAAGCAAGTAAACCAAAATTCTGTTAACTAGAAACAAGCTTGTGCAGCTAAATATGCTTTGTTATAGGTAGTTCATATTTATTTATCCCATGCAAATCGATCTATTGAATGTAATAACCAAAACAATGTAATAAAAGTTTGTCCTGTTTTGGGGAAGAATTCAGTGATTATAATGAACTAATTTTTGTTTGAATATGTCTTCCCACAACATCGCACAAATTAGAAAAAGGTCATGCAGCTTGTCAGAAAGGTCATGCAGCTTGTCAAAAAAAGACGTATAATGGATGTTGCTTTAAAATCTAAAGTACTGTATCCCTACAAATGTTTAAAGTAAAAGCTGGAAATCCTTAGCTTTCTGGTATGTAAGAAAATATAACCAAACCCACTGGCTCCTCATTAATCTGCCCTAAATTTCACTTTCTCTCACAGTTAGAAACTTCAATATATTTTCAAATAATGCCCCCAGAAGAATTTATTGCTGTTTTGTCTATTCTCATTTCTAGAATGGTATATAACATACACAATCTTAAAACACAGTAAATTTTGAAAAGAGCATAGAACTCTTGCCTCTTATCAGAAAGCTGTCTGCATGTTAGGTTTTTTCCTTTCACTCACTGATACTGTATTGCCAGAAATGATGTCATGCTATTCATATCATATCTCACAATAACACTTTTCTAGAGTAAACCTTAATCTCCTAAATCCAGTGTACAGTGGCTGTCCAAACAGAATAGATCTCTCTTTTTTTTTTTTAATAAAAGCCAGGTGATAAAGTAAGTGCTTCTGATAAATGAGAACCCTGCAGTACTGTGGATCTAATCCTCCCATAGAGAGAAATATTTGACCAAGCATAATGTGTTTCTTATGAGGAAGGTATCTTTCACAAAGGAAACAAAGCGTGGAATTTCTGTAACATTCCTTGCATAAATATTCTTATAAATATAATGCATATGGAAATAATAATAAAAAACTCAGCTACTTTCATCACTCTTTTTGGCCCAGGAAACAATAAATAGGTAGGAATCCTGGCCAATTTTTTCAAAGCCTGATGTCTGAAGGTAGCCCTATAAATTGTATCTATGTGAAAGCAATTTTCAGAGTTACTGAGAATTCACAGTTCTCACTGATTCCCACATGGATATAGGTAGTTTTTTCTGGACACACAACTTTGAAAATTTTTGGCATGTAATTCAGCCATATAAACTCAGGATTTCACCCAATAAAAACATGAATGAGATTTATCATTGATTCTCCTGATATTTACTGTCTCTATCTAGCTACTAGTATGGTCCCATCAGTGTAGGTTTTGAGCACCACCCAAGATCTAAAAATTAAAACCTGTAAATCTCTCTTTCTTATTTCCTGTCTTTCCAGTCTGGAGAACATGGTTTGATTCATTTTTTTGGCTTTTTTTTTTTTTCTTTTCTTTTTTTTTTTCTTTTTTTTGAGCCTGTTTGAATAAAAACTCAGGGAAAATAAGAAAATATGCTCTTTCTAAAGAATAATTTAGAGATACCTAAACTAGGTTTTAAACAAGCTGGAGGCTTGCACTCCTGAGAAGCTAAGCTCATACCTCTGAGTTGCATCCTGCTGTGGCCATGCTGTCTCATGCATGAATTGGTTCCTTTACAGCTACCTTGGGCTAATCCTCCTCTCCAGTGCAGCCTGTAGAATAGACAAGCCATAAATTAAATAGGAAAATTTCACTGTTTTGTTCCAAAAGTGATGAGGCCTGCAGCCATGCTCTCTCAGGGGGTCAGCAGCACACACACATCTTCCCTCCCAGACTGCTCATTCCTGGACCAGATCCACTCAGCAGAGTCACATCCACCGGCTCCTGGCTGGCCAGATCCACTTCCTAGTCCACACCTTGCTAATCGTGTTCCAGTGATATTTCTTGTGCTGGGGGGCAGACAGAGATTAGGAATTTTTCCAGAGAGCTGAAAGACATAAACCCCAAAGGAGTATCCTGCAACTAGGCAGAATGCTCTGAGGTGAAGCAGCATCTCTCCCTACCTGTCCCTTCCATCATCAGGGACTTTTCCCATGTTCCTTTGGACATTTCATCAGTCTCTTCTTGCCTTTTTTGCTCCAGAAATTAGAGTCTCTACCTTGGAAAAGGACTATAGACATTCACAGGTACCTTATATACAATTAATTTTCTGTGAAAATGATAGTAATTAGAAAAAAATCAACTATTGGTTTGTATGTGTACATGAAAATCCCATGAGGGCGGTCCTAAATATACCCCTGGGATCAGCATGGTCTGAAGAAGAAAATCCTGGTGCTGTGTTCAGGATAGCACATTGCTAAGCAGAGACTGCCACTGTGCTTCAAACAAATAATGGCTTTCTTGGTTTATGCAACTTCATTCCTGAAAATGGAGAAATGCATTAGTCAAGTCTAAGAGGGGATAATTTCTGCACCAGCAGTGCAAGGTGTGTGTTTTGGTGAGCAGACAGTGTACTGGCCAATGCAGATGAAAACTGCCTTTTTCAGCTCTGATAGGAAGGACTCACT
This sequence comes from Machaerirhynchus nigripectus, assembly GCA_013397975.1. Lineage (NCBI taxonomy): Eukaryota > Metazoa > Chordata > Aves > Passeriformes > Dicruridae > Machaerirhynchus > Machaerirhynchus nigripectus. The sequence goes on along the minus strand of VZRQ01006372.1, from coordinate 120,887 downwards.
CTTTGTTACCGACTTCATCATGAGTCAGTTCTCCAGACAAGACTGGAAAGTTTGTTTCCTTCCTTCCTTCCTTCCTTCCCTCCTTCCTTCCT
>VZRQ01006372.1:44246-120765 GCA_013397975.1 Machaerirhynchus nigripectus | reverse complement strand
CTTCCTTCCCCATGACCTTTCAAATACCACTTTATCTGGCTCTGAGAAAGGTGGAGATGCAGTTTCTGCCAGATGCAGAGCTGAGCTAATGGTGAATTGCCAGGGACATGGCAATTCCACATTGCGCACAAGGTTTGTGGAGATGTTGAACAGGGCAGAGAATGTTAATGACATCTTAATGATATCAGGAGAGAGAAAATCTTCAGGAGAGATTGACAGTGGAGAAATGTTGGCAATGGAACACCTCAGATACTACATGACAGAAAACAAACCAGTTCAAGATTTTGCAGTTTTTGCTCATCTCTGATTTTCAGGTAGAAATCACTAGCCTACTAAAGGGAAACAGATATTATTATGTTTCTCCATGTGAAGGCATTGGAATCTTGCTATGCTCTAAGAACCCTACACTTTTTAGACATTGATACAAAATAATAGAGAAAAGGATGCACAATTCAGAATTTGCTAGCACATAGTTATCTATGTAGCCATGGTTTGCAGAGGGTTTTTTGAGTAGTTCAGCAGACATCTTTTTTGCTGTTTTTCAGTAGTCATAATATGAAGAAAATCTACTATATTTAACTTGTCTCTGAACTGATTTTATACCAATTTTTAGTAAAATGTAGACGTTTATCAGCAATATTTAAGTAAGAAAGGTACCAACATGCACTTTGCAAAGCAAAAAGAATAGCTAATCTGTGTCTTACTGGTAAAGCCAAAACAGAAAATAGATTTAAAAAAAAAAAAAGGATAGGAAATTTTATCTAAGTGTTGAAAAATTAAATCTAGAGACTGCACCACTGCAGCCATTAAGCATGTCCATGACACTTTAATAATTTTCTACCCTGTGAGGAGAGGAGAGCTTGGCTAGATCTCAGGGACAGGCAGCACTCCCACACCTGGCTGCTAAGTGCAATACTGAGGTGTTTATGCAGCCACAGCTATGGGCAAGTCAGGGCTCTTAGGAGAAAAAAACCTAAGAACAATAACATTGTTTTCTGAAGTTTCCCTCTATTGTATGTGAAGCTTGAGGAAGAGTCAAGAGTTTTTATCTCAGTTAATACAGCTACTTGCTAGGTATATAATTTCTTTTTTCTTTAACATCCATAAATGTTTCTGAAATGTACTCTCTACAGGACAATCAACATCCTTTCAATGGAGTTGCATAACCTGCTACATAAGGCAAGTACCTTATGGCTACTGTATTGTAAAATAATTGTATCTCATATTTTGCCATATTTTAAGCTCTTTAGGTATTGCCTGGTATAAGAACTTGGATTTATTCCATATAGATTCCCACAAACTATTTCTCTCTTTTCCTATATTTATTTTTTTAGCCAGCCTAGAAATTTATAATATTTTCCTATCCATAGGACTTAGGCCAGCCCTGGATGATATTTCATCACAATAGCAGATCATGAAAAATAATGGTTGAGTCAATGTTTGGAAATGGCACATTTGAAAATGAAGTCATTATTTATAGGATCAAAAGGTGCCCATATACAATGATCTCACAGCTAGAATGCAAATTAAATAGGTATGGGGTGATTTTCTCTGATGTGATGCCCTGAAGCTCAGAGAGGATAAAGCAGGCCTCTTGCCTCCACACTGAAATACTTTTAAGTAAAATCATGGCCAGTCAAGATGCCAACTTTAAAAATTTTCTCAGTTTTAGTTAGACATGTCCTTAAGCCATGCATTATCGTAGAGTATGCTTTTGAAGATCTTAATGGTCTAACTGGCAGAGGCTCCAAAATACATCATACCTGTATCTTCAAACACCTATCTCATTTCAACAAGCTAGGGGAGACAATTAGAATAAATATTTTACTAAAAATGTTCTAAGCTAAATAGCTGGCTCTGCACTATTCTTTCTATTTATGGCTTCTTAATGAACATTTATATTGTGCTGAAGGTATTCTAATGGATCACAAGGAAGTTCTGTACATAATTTACATTAGCATACTTAAGTTGTTCACAGCAAAGCAAAGAGTTTAGAAAATAAAATTATTGTTTTGATTTCTTAATACAAATTTGTTGTATTGTGGAAAACAGTCTTGCCACTTTTCATGATTTTACTTCATTTCTTGTTATAATTGTTGGTCACTCAAATCAGCTGCTCCTAAAACAGAGGTATGCAAGAAACTCACTTTTCACTGAGAAGAAAATAAAGAACAAGGAGGAAGAGATAATTTTCCCTCTTTCTTGATCAGAAACAAACATCAAAGACTCAAAAATCAGTCAACACTGTTTTCTATACCTTGAAAAATGACTGTAAAAGTCATTATATTATTGCTAATAAGATTTCAAAATGCTGAAAACCGAAGAGCATTTCATGCTTACACAGGATGGTAAAGATTGTAGAGTACTCTGCACTATTACAAAGAGCAGCTTCATGTCTTTAGGGAATCTGCCAAGCAGAGGAGACCACACAAAGTCTGTAATTACTGTCTTGTCTTTGGCAACTCTGATTTTTTTTAATTGGCCACCATTATACCTTGCTGGTGAAATATCCAGCATATAGGCAATTTTGTGGAACTGACTGGAAAAAAAGAAGAAGCCGTGAAAGCAGAAAAAAAAATAAATCAGCCACCATTTTAATTCGAGAAACTCCTAATTGTAACAGTGACTCACTGCAATTAGCAGCTTTTTCCTTAGATGCATGAATGGCCTACAGGCAAGAAGACTGATTCCCTGTTCACTGAATCATTACACACTGTATACACGTAAGGCTTAAGAAAACCCTGTGCATTCCCTAAGCATAGAATTTCCTGATTCCTTCTTAAAATAGATGTCTAAAATGAAGCAGATTAATTAGTACCTAAAAGAGCATATTTCTCTCCTCTCACATGACCTTGACCCCGAGAGGAGCGTCTGAGGAGGAGATGTGGGTGTCTGCAGTGGGTGAGACTGATCCTACTCTGGGTAGCAAAGATGGTGTGACAACTTTGCAGGATACTGTGCCCTGTTTTCTGGTGATAATGCTCATATGGTATTTGAGTTAACACCAATAAAGCTGAGCTGGTCTACACTGGCTGTTTACATCATGGACTGTCTTTATCTTTTCTGTGAGAAAAAAAAGAGGGATGGGTCTCTTCTCCCAGGTAAACCTGATAAGACAGGAGGAAATTGCTTCAGGTTGCACTAGGGGAGGTTTAGAGTAGATATTAGGAAAAATTTCTTCACAGAAAGGGTGGTCAGTCATTGGAACAAACTGCCCAGGGAAGTGGTGGAATTACCATCCCTGGAAGCGTTTAAAAAACTTGTAGATGTGGTACTTGGAGATAGGATTCAGTGGTGGACTGGGCAGTGCTGGGTTAATGGTTCTAATGATCTTAGATGTGCTTTTCAACCCTAATGATTTTATGATTCTCTGAAGGTGGAGAAACAGCCTCAATTTGTCAGGAGTACATGTAGTTTCCCAGCAGGATATGGCATCTAAATTCTACAGTAGACAGGGATTGAGTGGTTTCTCATGCAACTCTACACCTTGGAAAGTCAGGATATTTTTAACAAGATACCAGCATTTTCAAATAGTTGTTTCATATCAAACACCTATCATTTCCGTGTTGGCCTTAGTTCTTTCAAAGCAGATTGTGAAATAGAAATACAGAATAAGTTTCATGCCAGCTAAAATGGCTGTTGACATAGAATAACTCAGGAATGTGCTTTTGGCCTCTATTTTATGGTGTAAATCTGTGATTCATTTTGACAATCTAAGTCATCCTTTTATGATCTTAATTTTTTTTTCCTTTATGAGATTGATCATCTTCTCACTTGTTTTGATCAAAAGCCTAAAAGGTATGTTCTTTATTTGTTTTAGGCAGTTTGGCCATCTTCTCTAGTGGCCTGGGAAAAAAGAAGGAAAATCCTAACAGTGCAGGGAACTGACAGATGGTTACAGTTTCCTGACAAATTATTTATTTGAATTCTTAAACACTCAGCTCTTACTTATAACTTTTTCACTTCAGTTTTAAGAGTCCATTTATCAACAAGAATGATCACATATTGACCATACCAGGACTCAAAAGCAAATGTATTCATTTGTTCACTATACGGAAATGAGTTAGTGACAAGTGAACTGATTCAGACAAAACACCCAAACTAAGGCTCCAGTTCAACATTTGAACTCTAACAGAAAGCTTGTCTACATCCTTTCTTTCTGCCTTTTTCTAAACCTTGGTTATAGGCCTTTATTTGATATCACATTCCCTCATGTGGATTTTCCCTTTCAGAAAAATGATTTTTAAAAGTCTCTGAAAATACAAAGTTTTCTTATATATGTATTTACACATACCAAGATAGAATCAAATGTGGTAGTTTCAATAGGAAAATCTTTCAACATGAAATGATTTTTCATTTAATGGGAAATTTTGCTACTGGATTTGAGGAAAAAAGTGGTGATCACTGGCTGAAAAGTTTGCAAACTTTTTTTTTTTTATATAAAAGGAATTGACTTTTCACACAGAAAAATAAATTTTAACTGTTAAGACCAGTTTGGTAAAACTTCTGTTCCCTCCCTGCTCTCTGGTAAGTGACACCTTTTCACTTGGCAAGTCCAGCAATGGTAACTGGTCCCCTCCTTGCCCTGGTACTCACAACGAGTCAGTGCCTCAACCAATAGTAAGCTATTTCAGTTGAAAATGGTAAAAGCTTTAAAGTAGCTACAAGGTAGGTTTTCTTTGTTATTTATTCTGCAGTTTAACATGACCAAATCTCTCAGCTTCTTGGTGCGAAAAACTTTTTAGAGGTAAAATTTTATCTTTGCATTTATCTGCACTAGTATCCTAATTTTAAGTGAAATATGGTTTACCAGGCAACATCCGCTATAGCACTGACACACAGATTTGTCCTATTTTCCTTGCCTGATTTCTCTTCCTGTACAGTGAAGTTTTGCTGCTTTTTGCAGACATATGGTTCAGTGTTTATTCTGTAAGTATATCCAAGACCCATTCGGACCTTCAACTTGTATTTTATCTCATTAGACGGTGGTTGCAAATACACCAAATTCTCATGCCGCAGAAATGGAGTATTTGCTGTCTCCCAATGGAAACATTTGGTGGTTCAAGCTGGAAGTAATGTCTCTGAAATGTGGTGTTAGATGAGTGAATGTGTGTGTGTCTGTGTGTGTGTGTGTGTGTGTGTGTGTGTGTTGTCCTAGGTTGCTGCCTATCTGTTGGCTGTGAGCTGTAGTCCCTTTGTTCCCCAAAGCCTCCGTGAAATCTGCAGTAGCATGAAACAGACGAAAGAGATTTCAGACTGAGGGACAAAAAAGGTGTTTCTCCCTTAACTCTGTGCACAGCATATTCACTCTGAGTGTGCCAGTATCTTGAAAACTGGGTCCTTTGCATGAAAATTTGTCTCATAGTGATGGCCATAGCAGTGAAAATTAAAGGCTTGTCAAAGACATCCAGATCCTCTCAGCTTAGTAACTAAAGTATCTTTTATTGATTCTGTGAGTAACCAGCATTTCAGTGACACAGAACCCTAGCTGCAGAATCAATATTTAGAACATGATGAATGTGCACCAAACTAAGAAAACACACCAATCAGCCCTGCATCTGAAGGTCTTCTCTAATGGAAAGAATAACCAAGTGATGTAAACAGAAAGGGCAAACCAAGTGACAACCCACAAGACCACCCATCTGGGCTAGGCAGTGTGTTTCAGGGTTATCTGGCTGCTTCCTTTGTGCTGGTTCACACAGTGACTATTGCTCTAAGTTTTGTTGACAGCAACCACAGTGCTTTCTTTAAATGTAAACATTCCCAAGTTTGAAGACACAGTTCTCAGTGAGTTTGCTAGAAAAACCCATATCCTCATAGATGGCTTAACTATTGCATTTCTACAGCACAACCTTCCTTTGCAGTTTCCATCAGCAGAATATGTCTGATAGATCCTGAAGCTGTTCAATCACATCTATTTGCACTATATTTCTATAGTATACTTTTATGAAATGACTTTTAAAACAGTTTTACAGCTTTTTGATGAGAATTAAAAAACGTGTGTAATGTCAATTCAAAAAAAGAAAACTAAGCAAATGTTACATGCAGCCAGTATAGAAGAGGAACATCCTTGTAAGCAAAAATAAACACATTAATGAACATAAAAAACATTGGTAATCCTCTTTTATAGTGTACAGAGCTTTGAAACAGAATGATCAGTGGACTTGGATAATTTATCGTAAGCCATCAAAAATTCAACCATATGAGTCAGACTCTTCTTCACAAGAAGTAATACTATGCTCCAGTAACAGCCCTCACGATTTCCGTGGCCTACTTTTTGAAGAAAAAAGTACTCAGCATGCGTCACAAGCCCTAAATAATGCAAAGAGCTCAAGAGCTCTTGCATCTCCTGCTTTTAGGGTTTTTTTTTCTGTTCCCTAATTTCAAGTGCTGGCTGCTAGTTGCTGGTGAGCACCTGAGCTGTCCATAGCAGATACATCTGTTAGCAGTCAAATGCCTCGTTCCTTCCTTGAAACTCTTGAATTATTACCTTTACTTCCACCATCTGGAGTCCAAGCAAAGTGCTAGAAGATAGTGATTGAGAGCTCCCACAACCTATTTAATTACTAAAAAGCACAACAATAAGGGTCTTGGGGCAGATAACTGCCTCTTATTTTCCAGTTTGGGAAACTCCTGGCTTAACAGGCTCCCAAACTGCCCTGTTACTGACTATAGAGGGATGACCAGTAAATAGTTTTCCTGATCACTGGCTGAGAGCTAAGCTATACGATTATTCCTGCCTCTCCTGAGGCAAGCACACAAGGGAGGGATCAGCAATACACTAGGAGCCAAAGTAACGCCCTTCTCCTTTTGAGAATGAGACCCATCTCCGACAGCAAATATAAAAGCAGTTGAAACAAGATTTCATGGGCCTCAATTCCCACAGCTTTTTCTGGGCATCAGATTTGATCACCATTGTAAAACATTCTATGTTAATAGCTTGGACGTTGTAAAAAGAAAAAAAAAAAAAAGAAAGAAAAAATCCCAAACCCTTTAGTTCTGTTTAATTTAGAAAGTGGAAGGAATCAGTTTTGTGGGAGACATTTTGATGTGAACCAGACAGCTTTTAAATCAGTTTTCCACTAAGTAAAGGATCCTACTCCTCTTTGTTGAGTTATTGCACAATTCTTTCACCCTGATCTATTTATTGTGACTCCTTTTCTTTTCAATTGCTAGAAGAGAATAGTGGCTACTATTTAAACCTGGTTTAAAGCCCAAAATCATTATAGGGTTACGGAAAGAAGGGAGCTGCCTTAGTAGAAACAACTCTCAAGGAATATGACATGAAAGAAATAAAATACCATGTGAAACAATTTTTCATATCCAATATTTCTGTTTGGTTTTTTTTATCTTAACAAAAATTATGCTCTCCCACAGCAATATTGGAAAGCTTAGAGAATCTTCATGAATCTTTGAATTGTTCTTTCTTTTCAGAATACATAACACCAAAGTTTAAGCCCACAGACTCCATATGTGCATTCTTTCCTGGGCCAAACACACAGATCATTTATTATTATTACCAACATGTATGCATAATGGATGGCTACCAGACAGTCTAGACTCATGTCACTGACAGATGTCAGCATAAAAATTCAACTAGGTTAACCTCACCACATTAAAAAATAATTTTTCAGTTTACAAAAAATCACAAGCCATAGGCACTTCAGAATATATTCCTGCACTGTGTAAAGCAGAGTGGAGATGTATCAAGGCTCACACATAACTCTGAGAATGCAGACACTTAGTATGTCTGGGAAAAGGGGAGTGTTCTGCAAAAGAAGGGTGCAGGGGATTAGAGGCTTTCCCATGACAGGCATAGGCCATTACAGAAATATTTACTTAATTTACTGCTGAACAAAGAACTTCTGGGTACTCCAGGCAAATGGGCTCAGCTTGAACAGCTCAGCCAGGTTTAATACTTCACTGAGTCATATAGAGGGGTTTCTATCATGGTGATATTGACCATCATCCTCCAATAACTCCGTATGTTTTACATCAAGGTCATCTTTCAGCTTGGATAAGATTTGGACTTACTGCAACGGTAAACAAGAGGTTAAAGATAAAAGCTTTTCTGTCCTTAAATTAGTGTTATTTCCACTTCACATCCACTCAAGCACCAGAGACTTCTCTAAAGCTGCCAGTGTTATTCTGCTCTACTGACCCATAAGTAGCTGAAATTTGGTCCCACTCCAGTGTGTGATTTAGGGGTTACCCTCTCACTCACAGAGATAGCATGTGGTCTTTTTTTTGCCATACAACTCCCTTAGCAACACACACTTCTTCTGCCAGGCTTTCTCTTGTGGATTGTGAGGGCTTCAAAACACACAACACCCAAAAGCTTGGAGGTCAGAGTTGACAAACTGTAGTCAGCTGGGAATTATATTTTTTGTGGAACTCCAGAAGGGGAGAGGTTTGCCTTTTAAATTCCTTGTGTTCTTTTGAGTTTTGTAGGGAGACAAGTAATTTCTCTATATTTGGAAAAATATAAACATTTCTTTTTCCTTTCCTCTTCGTGAAAGCCAAGTCTTATTATCTCACAAGGTCTTTTGGGAAATGTTTCAAGGTAAAGGGAACATTTTGTTTCTTTTGATCATTTCATAAGGTACTCTTATTATATTATTCCACCAGACAATTTAAATTGTCTGCTAAAATGCATAATTAATATTTAGACTGCCTCTAGATACCTTGCAAGACTTTGGGTGTACCACACATATTCTTGGTAAGATATCATCCTTCAAGTGCAGAGAACAAACCCTACTGTAGCCATAGACAGAGCTACTGGACAGGGTATTCCTACTGCTCAGCAGAGTCTGATTTTACACACTGAATGCATACCTAAACCTACAGAAGGAAGCATTTTCATATGCCCTGGTTTTTTTAAATACTGGTTTGTTTTCAGGTTCTCCGGGAACTTCAGAGAAAGGCTGCCAGAAAGCTTCCTTGAGAAGTCATCAGTTGTCATCAGTCAACAGCACCCAGTTTGGCGTGTCTGCAAAAACTTTACTTTTATTACAAATAAAACAACCTCTGACACAAAGGTCTGGGTCCATATGCCATCGGCCAACCAACTTTTTAGCATGCACCAAGGGCTTTGCTGCCCATTCCCCTGCCTGGGCACAAGGTAGGGGAGAAAAACTGGTGTTCTCCAACTGGTGTGGAGCTGGACTGCATCTGAGCACACAGCTAGGTGTAGCAACTGGGAACTGCTCCAGCATCTGATGATATTAGGCAGAACACAACCATGTCTGCTCTGCATGTTTACTGCTTAAGGAAATATAAGAATGGTTTTAAGGCTGTTATTGTTTTGAGATTATCAAGACCAAAACTCTTCTGTGAATTTATTGCGCTCCAGGATAATGGTGAAACATTTTTCTCCAGTTGTGTGCACCTAGTGGCGCAGTAGCTGACATTCAGGGAAACAATGAGCTGTGTACGTCCATACATCTCCAAACAGCTGAAGTCCCCATGTGAGAACCACACAACCAGCATCTGCAAAAGTGATCATACTTAGAAATGTTGTAAAACATAATACAGGCGATATGGTCAAGGGGTTATTTAAGCCTTCCTTGTTATGCAGAGTGCAATTACTGTCTTTAGTAAGCAGTTCATAATAAGAAAGCCTGCTTTTCTGAAAGCCATCAAAAACTGACTTTTTTACGTGTAGCATGTATACTAGAATATTAAAAAAACCCAAGCAAAACAAACCAATAAAAGCTTCCTCCAAATATATGCTAAATTATTCAGGATAAATCCTGGCACAAATGCAGTCAGTAGCAAAAAAATTCCTGCTGACTTCTGTGTTTGTAAGTCATATACAACCTCAATTTTCGAACATTTCTCAGTCTTCAATGTATTTAGACTTACAGCCTCCTGGTGAGGCAGAGAACTGTAATTTTTCAGATGGGAAACATCATGAAGGATTCAGTTAGCTGGTTCCACCTACTGAAAATTAGGTATTCAGTCTAAACTGATCACTTATGTTGCTCTAGTCAACAGAAATAGATTTTTCCTTCTAGCAGTAATCTTAAAAATATAACAATAAGAACAACAATAAGAAAAATAATAATGAAAACATCGAAAAAGACATAAACAGAAGAAGCCTAGTTTAAACAGGAAGAATTTCCTTAAGGAAGTGACTCTGACATAGCACAGCTATCTTGGGATGAGGTCACTCTCCCCTGGAGCTGCCTGTCTGTCTCCACTGATAATGGAAAGAACTCTTGATGACCAGTTTCCAGAAATTAAAGTTAAAATTGAGAAATTAGGTTAACTCTGAATTTCAAAGGAACCTGGGGATTTCTACATGTGCTGATTCAATGCTTAACTTCAGATCACTGCATTTATTAGTACAATACTTAACTTCTAAGTGTGTGCCCATGATGCAGTCTGTGGCAAGACTTTGGTTAGATATTTAAGTTCTGTGCTCCTCAAGGTAAGTGCAAAAGCCACCTGAGATCACCAAGCAAAACAAACAGCAAGAGACATTTAGAAAGAGACCACCAGAGCCTACAAAGGAGACTCATATTCCATGTTCATGATGAAGGTCATTATAATGTTCAGTTAGAGTTCAGTTTGGATTTGTCTCCTGGGGCTGGACACCCAAGTTGTCAGTTTCTTAAAGCACAATATAATCTCTTCTATACGTAATCTTCCAGTCCAGATGATTGAGGGGGAAATCAGAAAACCTGTGTTCAAAACTCATGTTCTCTTAAAAATTATTAATATCAAATCCACACCTCTCACTCCTCCAGGTAAGAACTGTGAAATTGTATTTCAGGTGAAAATGTTGACTTTGTTCCACTCCTTAGAAAAAGACTCATGTCCAGTGAAAAAGAGTGATTGGACAGTCACTGGGCAAAGTGGAGACCTGGACTTTGTCCCTGCTCTCTGACTTATAGGTAGTCCTGCTCCAGCAGCAGAAATCAAGTTTCTCTGTCTCAGATACCAGTTTGCAATTCTCTCCAATATTGCTCCATATCTAAGGTATTGTTAAACTTTCTGGGGTTTATTACAGGTTTCTGAGACACAAAATATAGAACTATGTGCCTTATAAAACACCCTGAAATATTAAAAGTGTCATTAAAGTGTTTTCTCTGGGAAATAATTTGCTGAACCTCTCTCCTCTGCCCATAAACCTTTCCAAGAGTGCAAATGCTTGTAATTTTAATGCTCCAACACAGACAATAGCAACTGTTTCTTCCTGAATTCCATGTGCTTGCTAACTGGTGGCTGCAGGCAGATGTGCTCACCCCATCAACAAACCAGTGAAAACTGGCCTGGAGGTTTATTTTCTAAGGTGATTGATAACCACAAACACCTGTATTTAAGCCAAGAGTCATCTTAAGAATTAGGTGAAGTAATGAAGAGGCAACAAATCATACCCTTTCTGCTGAACTCCTCGTCAATTTAATTCTCTGTGATATTTTAATCACAAGACTGGGTGAACCTGGCCAGACAAAGAAGAGGATCATCTTATGTCAGTTTTATTCATCTATGACACCAAAATTATGGGTTTCTTTTTACCTGTACAGGTATGGTAGCTTCCTAGTATTGCATTTGACTTGAAAAACAAGAAAGGAAAATCTAAAAAATCACATATGACAGGCTGTGTAGACCAGTACAAAACTATGGCTGTGAACTCAGAGACATTTGTCAATGGGGAAAAGATGCAGTTTGACTATTCATAAAAATCCTTGGGTTAGTGCCTTATCACTCATTGCACATCTTTTAATAAGGAATAAATTAGATTTCTATCTTCTCTTTTTCTGCTTTATCGTGCATAAATGTTACCTATACAAAAGATAATTTAAGGCTTACATTTTAAAAAGAAACAAAAGTATGTGCAGTAAGGTGGCTTTCCTGTATTTCTGTTATTTAATGGCAGGAAGAACATAGCACATAAACAATCTCACTAGCATAGTTATATCAAATTTTTGCTTACAGGACAGTTATGGAATGGTGAAGGTTCTTTCATTGCAATTTGATATTGAAAGAGCATTAGGAATGCAAGGCCTATCCAACTTAATAACTGGAAAACCTATGTATTACTATGATCCATAATTATCAATGCAATCAGAGCTTTAAATTAAGATACTCTATTTATAAGGCAAGTACATGAATGACATAATACAAAGACCAGACAGTAGGATACAATACAAACACTAAGGTTATTTGTCACTGGAAAAATTCACCCTAGGATTGTGGTAAAGCTACCAGAACATTAAATATAAGTATGACGAGAAAAACATGTGCTTGGGTTGGACATGGTGGACTTTGCAGGACAATTAGTAAGTAAAATGATGTAGCTTGTGCTACATCAAAAATAGAACCACATGATCATAACTCCTCTTCCTGGTTATAGGTCCAGGAGCCAGTAGACATCCATCCTTTCTTGACTGCTCTGAGATGAGGATGCTGCTTTCAGTAATTGCTACAAATGGGGTAGATTTTTTTTTTTTTAACCTAAGTAATTTGCTGGTTTGGATATCCTAATATGAAGAACTGAGCAAGGATTTTACCATTGCCACACAGACTTTTAAATAGACTCTAAAGTAAGAACTAAAAAAATCCACCGTCTGTCACTACTGATTTGGTTTAGAGTTGAATTAATTATCCTTTGTATAATTCATAAAGTACATTAGAATATTAAGTTAATGTAAATCTCTGCTTTCCTGATTAGAATATTTTGTCAATCTTTCCTTCATCTAGGTTTACAGAATCAGGTATTCCAATCAGTGACATTTAAACACAACTAATTTCAACTTCAAGGTGCAATCAGTAGTTTTTCACAAGCAATCACACCAGTAGATTAAAGAGGCTGACTGTCTTTGGGAATTCATTTCCTTCTACAGCATTTTCTGGGAAACAACCTAGTTTTGAGGGTAAAGCAGTATTTTGAATAAAACCCAGTAGTCTTGGCCTCTGGTGTTTAACTGGAGAGTTATAAAAACAGGTGCTGATGTCAAGCACACTATGTACTCATTCCCCTGCAGTTGTTAAGGTGATAGATAGTGTGGCAGAAAGCACCTTTTGGCAGATGAAATTTCCTGAGATGTCCTTGTGTTCTTCACCAGCTGTGTAAAAGTGGGGTCAACAGCCATGCCCTCTGGGCTGAGATGAGCAATTCAGTTATGAATTTCTCAGCTACAGAGCTTGGAGGCCAAAGAATGTGAGTGAGAGGGTGGAATCCTGGCCCTGGAGGAGTCCAGGGGAGGGCTGCTAACAGCTTTAGAAAATACCAGGATTTCCTTCAGTGTGTTTTAGAAATAAAAGTCAGGTAAGGGGTTCCCAAAAAGACAGAAACTAAATGAACTGTTCGGTTGGTTACAGGGCAGTAGTGTTTCCACTGAAAAGCATTCAAAACATTCCTGCTGGAAAACCTTTGTCTTTCTTCACAAGTTTGTAGCTTCTAAACCAGGAAATAACATCAACTAAACCTTGATTCTATTAAAAATCATCCTGGTTTCATCCATCAGAAATAGTGACTTCAAAATTTCTGCATGATACAATTTGGCATTGGGCATTCTGGGCAAAATAGGGACAGGTGAGGAAGGATCAGTGCTGAGAGCAGGAAACACACAGCAGCTTATGAGCAGAATTGCTGCAACACTTGCGTGGAGCAAACAAGCTCTCAGATTGCAAGGTCAGTGTCAGGCTGCCTCTCATTCCAGATGAAGGGTGATACAAGGTCACTTCTCTGTCTTCAGGCTGTTGTTCCTGCTTTAGGCTGCACGGCCAGCAGGAAGCACCCAGCCCTGCTCTCAGACACTGAATTCTCAGGGGTACGCAGATTTGGGGAGATTAGAGTCCAGCTTTCTCCTGCTTCAAACATTAACACTGACTTGTTTCACCAGTTACGCCATTATATACCATGGTTAGAGCAGGGGCCTTGCATTTTTGCACAACACAAACCCCACTGGTGGATCTTGTTCAGATTTTCTGCCCCCATTCTCTGGCTTTTCATCAATAGTTGTGTCTAAAAAAAGGAATACGGACAGAAGCGTGCCTCATGTTCACAACATTAATTAAAGTTATCCTGTATAAGAAAACCATGATTCTATTTCAGGGCACACTTACACTAATGAAAACAAAAAATAAATAGAAGGACAGCAGATAGGTTCTTTCCAAAAGAAGCTATTTTCTATAACTTTTTTTCTAGCAAGAATATCCATTCAACATCTCAGCAATAGCTGGAGTTTTTGAAGTATCTGAGGAAGCAGAGGTGGGACATACGCATTCAAAGTTAGAACACATTCCTTTACAGAACTGGTTGGTGGCTAGAGTATTCAGGATATCAAAGCTATCTCGCCTGAGCTTTAAATAAGACAACTCATTTGAACTTTCACAGTTTATTTTTACTGAGCCAAAAGCTACAGTACTGCTCCATTGAAACAGGGAACTGAGCTGAGTACTCACAACCCTGACCCTGTGGCTTGCACATTTGTTCCATGAGAGGCTCTTCCATTTCATGATCACATAACAAATTCACACCCTTATTCCGTTTAGATAATCTGCAACTGTTTGAGCCTGGGAGTTGCTCGCTCTTCCGCCAAGCCCCGTGCCACAAGTGCACACCACACGAGCAGCTGAGGCTATTCCTGCTCCCCTGGCTGTTCCAGGATGCTGGGATCCCCACTGCCAGGCAGCACATGTCCTGCTCTGCACTCGGATGCCTTGGTTTTCAGATGCTTGGGCAGGTGCTCTGGTTATGGCCTGTGAAGCAGTTTTGCATCCCTGACTAACAGATCATAAAATCTGAGGTTAATAAAGGGGTAAGAGGTGTCGCACTGGCAATATCTGTGGGGAGGGGGCTCTACGGGACTCCAAGGTGTGACTGTTGTTTAAAGGATATTAAGTGATTTGTGAGGCTTATTAAAAAGTAAGAACTGTGTCTCAGTCTTTCTCTGCAGTTCTCTCTCACCTTTTCTATTGTCTTTCCCCACATTTCCCATGTACTGACAAAAGAATTTTATTGCTGTTGTGGCAGTTACAATATTTTTTATAGGTTTTTAAACCATATAGCAGGCTTAGTTTGCATATTAACTGTAAGTAATCTAGTAGGAAGTCTGAATGACCACTGAAATGTTGTGGTGCTTCCTCTCTTTTTCTTCCTCTTCTTTCCTTCTTATTTATTTCAGAAATGAAAATAATAAGCAGCATGTAATGAACCCTCGTTCATACTAGATAGGTAGATAGATAGATAGATAGACAGATAGAAAGATGCAGTCAAACTATTTGATAAAATTAAATAACTCAGGAAAGCAAGCAAGCAAGAAAATACCACTTCCTCACACAAAGAGTGAGTTTCAGAAGTCCCTTCCTGAAGTTCCCAGAGTTCAATTAAGGCCTATTTATGCCTAATAAAGAGTTAATGTCAATAACAGAAGCACTAGGAATTAATCATAATAGCAAATAAGATAGGAAGAAAAATGTGATTGTAATGTTGGACCAGTGGCAGTAAACTGTGCAGATTTAATGAAGTAGATTAAGGGTCAGATTTTGAAGTGATGTAAACTCTCTTTATTTAATGGATTTTCTCTCCAACACTTTAATAGCTCTGCTTTTTTCTTTGATTCACAATTGGATGTATGGTAAATTTAATCTCAGTTTTTCTCTGCCTCTGTTCCGTGATTATTTCTAGCTGCTGAAATACTGTTAGTTCATTTAGAAGCTATGTATACCTGAAGCTTTGCTGTTTCCAGAGAAGTTTGGGAAAGCAAATGAATACAGAAGTTTTTTATAATTTTTATAGGAGTCAGTAACTCATGTTAAGCATCGAATATCTTCTCCAGAAATTATTGACCTTTCTTTCTTTTTTTTTTAATGTACTCTATGATAGAGTACAGATATATCATACAAAGATATATTACAGGCAAAATATTATTAAAACTATTTAAGTTGCAGGTTTGAGCACTCAGATTCAGGCTGGGTAGGCTGGTAAGAACTTAAAGGACAACTTTAGACACTGAGACAGGAAAGGGATTAGATCTGATCTCCCTTTAGCTTTATAATTTAAAGCTCCCACGTTGCCAGTTTAGAGTCACGGGGAAGCAACAGACTCTTAATTGAACTCACTTAAAATGCATATTTAAATATCTTACTCTGAGACTCAAACCAGGAACCTTTCTTTGAGATGAATCAGCAAGAAACTATTCTTAGCTGGAAATCAGTCCTTGAAGAATTTACAGTGCCATTAATCCACATCTTCTTATTCACTAGACTGAAGAACACAATTCAGTAACATTGCAACTGACTCAGCAGTTCCCAAGAACGTGTCAGCTATTTGACTTTCAACCTTCTCAAATGAAAAAAAAAAAAAAAACCAAAATGGGAAAAAAAATTTAAAATATGAAGACTTTAGCTAAACATTTGATTTCAAGGCTGGCCACAATACCTAGGCTCTCTGCCTTCTCTCCTGGATTGTATTTAATTTAACAGAGCTGACATGTTTGGAGTATCAAATGTACCCTGCACAAAATATATCTAATTACAGAAAGGGCCTGAAAGTCGGAGCAAAGATGACACCAGCTGACAGTCATTCCAGCTCCTTGGCTTTGACACAAGATTTTACATTGTTCAAGTACTAAATATCAGCCCAGAAAACCGGATGCTTCCCCTTCGGACTGCGCAGTAAATGAGTTCCATCCTCCAACACGTGTTCATGCAGTGTTTTGCTATTAAAGTGTGTGAGTAATGGAGTACAAGAGTATCTCAGACATAAATCAAAGTGTATCTCAGACATAAATCAAAGTATGTGCCCTCTCTATCGTGTGCAATTTTGCCCAGACTTGAATGCCCAGGAATGCCTGCTGGCAAGCAGTCTGCATTTTCGAGATAAGACCAGCTGCACATGGCATAGGTGGGTGCCATGGAGAGTATCATTTACCACAGGGGAATCCTCGAGTATGTAACACATCATCTGTAACTTATTCCCCTTCAAGAAATTGCACTGCAGTTTTAGAAGGCTTGTTCTAAATTACTTCTAGAATGTAAAGATAAACTTTGGGTTGGGGAAATATGGAGACACAGACCGTGTTTTTCAGTTTTGACACAGGACATTGGAGATTATGGCCAAACCTGCTTGTTTTGCTTTCAGCAGAAGTTGTGTCAGCCCTGTGCTGATTGCTCCTGAATGTCCTGCCTCCTTTAACACCCATCTTCATGGTACTTGGTGCTGGAAGGCAAAGTTCTCCCATTTGTGTAATTCCTTTTTTCATTGCAGTGGCACCACATATCGTTTTTACATGTTGATTAAAACCTAATCGTAGGGCTTAAGAACAAATCTCATCTTTTCATACTTTCCTAATTTCTAGTGATGTCCTGGAGGTTGTAATAGAGTGACTATTGCATTACACTATACAGAATAGAAGTCCTAAAAATAACTAAATTTTCATATGCCACTTGAAGAAAAACAATGAAAAAAAATCTTTCTGCAGCTAAGTGAAAGGCTTTATGTTTTGGCATAGTTTCTTTTTCAGTGGAATTTGGACAAACATTTCCACAACTCAGATAAATGAAGAATACTTTTAGTTTCAAACCACACTGGATTTCAGCAACATTGATGCTTTATGAAATAGTTAAGCAAGGATAGTCAAGTCCTGCCTATATTATTGGAACTGACTATTCAATTTATGATTGATTAGTCAAGTTTTGGGTGATTTGTATTTTAATAAGAGCATCCATGACAATAGGAATATAAATTTACAGCTTTTCTCCAGAGTTTCACAGTCCAACACTACAGTGATCAGCTACAAAAGAGGTAGGCATTATTATTTGCCTGAAGGAGCAGTTTTCCAGCAAAAATATTGGCTAGGTGAGCTTGAAAATTTCATAGGAACATGATATCTTTATCAACAATTTTTTTTTTTTTGAGGGTCACGTCAGAACACTTGCTTTGTCTGGCTAAACCTTTAAAATACAATCTACCTTAAAACAATTTTATATGGTCAGGACAGAAATATTTCAGCAGTTTGTTTGACATAAAGTTTCAAACTGTTTGATATATTGATGTAACAATTCAGAAGGAAAACAAAGGTCAAAATGTCAGAATTTCCTGTGGGTTGGGACACTGTTTTAGAGCCCACTCTTAGGACAAGTATTGAAGTAACTTGTAACAATGAAGACTGAAGTGCAGTTTGGGAACACATCCTTCTGGATAAACGAATGAGCAGTCTTTTCAAAACTGATGTTAGGACCTGGGAACAACTTGCTGATGGAGTTGAATGGAACTAGATCGCAATCATCCTTCCACTCCTTTGAAACTATCAGCCACAAAGAACAAAGGAAGGAAGACCTCAGAGCAGGTTGCACCCTCAGCTACAAGAGATTGCTGAATTTTTGGCCCTAGAATCATGAGGAGAAAAAAAAATAAAAATTCATATCCTGATTACACCCAATAAGTAGAACATCTTCACTGACATTTAACCTTTATTCTTCTTTCAAGTAGTGGAAATATGCGTAATTTCACAGTGTCACAACATTAGTTAAAAGAACATGATTCAGAGCTTCATCTTGAAATAATTGGAAGTTAATCCAGGAATTACTCAGACAAAAACATATTTTAGAGTAGTTGCAGGTTTGGGTTTTTTCAAATATAAATGAAAAGACTAATAAAAATTTATATATAAGGTTATTTTTCTTCATGGTCTTATTTCTCCTTAGGAGCTGGATTTTTGATAGTATGTTTTGTTTTGTTTTTATTGTTTGCCTGCTTCTATTTTGATTTTAATTGCTTTTTTTGGTTTTTGCCATTTTCTTTTTTTTTTTAATGCTATAGGAAGTTTGCCTGAAATTACAGACTTGCTGTGTCTGGCAGTCAGATGTAGCAGCATTTAGAAATATACTCTTTCTGGATCTTGAAAATGAAAGTACTGAATAGTTACAATCTGAATTCAATCCATAAGCCTCAGGGTATAAATTGATCACCAGACGGGGTAAGGAAGAAATATCTCCTGTTGTATAATATCACATGCACTAAGTGGGTTTAACACCTTCTTCTGAAGTATTCTGAATTGAGAAAAGATGCTGGATAAGATGGATTTTTGATCTATTGTGTTAAAACAGTTCCTCTGCTATTATACTCCTCACCCAATGACTCACTTCATGCAATGCAATCCAGCAGCTTCAACTTGGATGTCTTACATGGACAACACAGCAAGCTATGGAAATGGATCAGGAAACTTCCTTGCTTACTTCAAATGGAAAATGTTACTTTATTTGATAATTTTAGAAACCATTAGGAACTCTATTAGCAGAACATTTAAACCCTCCAGCTAGTGTCAACAGAAGCAGCAGGTGTTCAAGTCCTTCTGGAGATTCATCCCTTGGTTTGTAGCATGTGCTAAATATGCTGTAAGGTGTTTGTGTGGGGGCGAAAAGATGAAGCAAAAATATGGGAAAAAAATTGAAGATAGAAATTGAAAACTTACAAATACTCAAGGATGGGCTCCACATGGACATCACATGGGCATCTAAGAAATCAGAAAGGAGATTTTCTCAAGGATCTTGAAGTTTATATCACTAATTGCAATTCTTACAAAGTTTGATGACAAGTTTGATGACATGGCCAATGCTACCTGTAGCAGTCTCACTCTCTATTTATCTTTCTAATTGCTGTTCTCATTTTCTCCTTTCTTAATCACCGGGCTTTCAATGTACTCCATGTTGAACAATCCTGAGCATGTATTTTGCTCCTATTAGATGTACAGGGTATTTGTTTTATTGCCTCTGATGGCATTAGAGTTTGAAAGAGTGAGCAACAAACTTGAGACATTCTCCAAGACTTGACAAAACATTCAACCTCTGAAACATCCAGCTGGTTACACAGTTTGCATATATACATACACATTAATTCATGTTGTAAGGCTGGGAAAGGAAATCAAGTAAACTCTGAAGATACAATCAATAGCTTGAGCAAATCTTTCTTACTCTGGCCTCCAAAGTTTATCCTGTCCTGCAGAAGCAGTCTGAGGTCACTCCAATCCCAGTCCTCTCTCCTAAGCACTCTGTGGAATGAGGGAAAACTGCATAAGCAATGCATATGCAAAGTTTCATCACTGAAAAACAGTGTTTCAGTACCAGACTTGATGCTTAATACTCCAACCATTTTTAACCTGAGCTAGATCTGCTTTCTCATCACCCCTCACCCTCAAGCAATGACATATCTCTACGGCTGTTTTATTTTTATTCGAAAGCCAGAAGGAGGACTGGTATCAGACACAGGTAAATTATACTGCATGATCTGTTCATTTCCTCCCTTCTGTTCCATTTCTCCCAGTAGTCCTGACAGACAAATATGTTAGGATCTTTTGAGGAATGTGTGATAGCGGTTTTTTGAATTAAGCAGATTCAAGCTCACATCTCAACTATCAATAGAATGTGGATACTTGGAGGACTTACCAGAGGTGACTGTTGATATTATCAAGTTAACAATTGAGATTCTGAGGTTCTGTGGGAGCCAGCATCCTAAGCACAGATCTGTACATCCAGGAACTTCATCCAAGATTCCATTCAACTTGGCACTGATGTGTTGACTGACAAGAAGCAGGACTGCACAACTAGGCACCTTCTTGTGTTGGGGGATATCAGTGCAGTCAACAGATTTGCTGGTGTTCTGCAGCAGAACATCCTTGACAGCTGGAGGCACCAGGAGTTGCATCTGATGTTCTGTGCTGGAACAAAAACTAAAACACTGTTTCTGCTCTGCCAAGCTGGAACTGGAGCAATTTTGCATTGCCTGTTCAAAAGCACATCCAGCTTTCAGAGAAATAGGACACTGGTTTGTATTCCACTGTAAAAAGGAAAATCCTTTAAAGGCAAATCTTATTAGCTGAGGAGGAGAGAAGTAGGAAAGAGGAGAAGCCTACTTACCTACTTTCTATGGACTTGCTCAAGTAAAAAAATGATTGTGGGAAAGATTTTCCAGATAAGATGGTTCTCCCTGTTTTTACATGGAGACCTTGCATTCCCATTCACATCATGCTTTTCTCTGAATCCCTAAACACAGCAAATAATCATGCTTTAGTAAGCACCTGCTTGGCTTATTTGAAGAATCCTTCTGTGACGGCATTAAATCCTGACCTTTGACTTTTCCTGTCTGATGCCAAAATGATTATTTCTGCTGGTTCTCAGTTTGACATCAGGGAGCAATTGGTTAAGCCTCTGATCCTTCATCTTGTTATCTGCTGTTCTTATAGATGTCGATCATGTTTCTGTACCCAGATTTATAAAGACAGATTTAATATTCCAATAGCTATAGAAAAAGGTGCCTCCGTTTCAACTGATACTGGCTCACCCACAATGCAGAAGAGCCACTAATGCTTTTTCCTTGGTTTTTTCCCCCCCATTTCCCCACAAAAACTGATAAATTATGAGAAAACAACTCAGTTCATAGAAGCCAAACAGTCAGACAAATTTGAAGCCTCTAGAGTTCAGTTTACCTCCAAAGAACAAACTGTTAATGAGGATTCTGCTATTGCTTGTCACACCTGGATTCAGATAGAAAAAAACCCAAGGGTATTTTTCTAATTAAAGCATATTACATATTTGTGCTGTCCTAAGTAATCAAAAAAAAAAGAACTAGCATTGAAAATTATGCATTAAAAAATTAAAAGCATTGGTTTCAAAGAAAAACTCTTAGTTTTCAATTCAATAAGACATTTGATTTCAAATATTATGTCAACAAAATTGAGGTTCATGTGTATGTCTTACCTTAGGTTAATGTGCATATCTTACCATAGGTAGGTATATACCTTAGAAATTATACATTCTTTATGAACTAATTGTTTTTATTTTGAAGTCACCATATTTTTTTCAATCTTCTGTACCAAAAATGCTGACAAACTTTCTTCTGAAACAAAGTTCAAAAGTAACAACACAAAAACCTAGTAATTTTGGTTGCTAATAAAAATACGGCTCAGTAGGAACGTGGTTCCTATGTAGGCAAAATTCTGTGCTAGCCCACTTCTGATGAAGGAGAAGAACCAGATCAAAGACCCTGGCCCCCATGGAGTAAATGGAGCTGCCATGGTCATGCTGCCAGAGCTGGTAACCTTGTGCCATCCTGGTGTCCCAGCAGGGCCAGTGTGGATCACCACAGGCCCTGGCATCCCCATTACATGCTCCATTGATGGGTGATCCATGCTCCAGTGATCACACATACCAGGGAGATTTCCATGAAAAGCTGCTGCTAGGAATGCTTGGGCATTTGTAGGAAATGGAAGCTAATAGGCTGAAGAGCTCAAACACACATCAAAGTCAAGAAGCTAATGCCTGGAATTAGGGACAACAATGGCAGTGTCCTTGGTGATTTCCATTTGTGGTGATTTCCATTTGTTGTGCCGTGTTCCAAGGCAGATCCATTGTGACAATTTCCTAATGCATTCATTCAGAGAAGCATGGGTTGTCGGTAATGTGACATTTTAATTTAAAGTGTTCAGTCAAATCACATTACATGTCATTTGTTATTTGGTCATAGAGCTGAGGTTGTTTCTATCATTGCTGATTTTCCCCAAGTGCAGGTCACAGCATTAGCTGACATCAGTGCAGGAGCTCTATTTTACATTAGCACTTTTTCTTTAAAAAAACTGATTTATTCCTTTTTTTTATACCACTGTTTTCTTCAGTATTATAGTTACTTTCAAACCTGCATTGCTCCATCCTTCCTTTCAGGTAGGCAGATCTTTTATTCAGAATTTGCATCTGATTACTGGGGTTAATCCCAGTGTCTACAAGAGTAAAGAGTTCCCTACCAAATCAGCATATTTTTAATTCTCATTCATGCCCACACTAACAGAAATAAGTAGAATTGGTTTCAAAATTCCATTGAACCTCTCTTCTGCAGGGCTGCTCCAGCACCACATTGCCACTCTCAGCAGCCAGAACACCTTTGCTGTGCCATTTGACTGGCTGGAGAACCAGAACCTTCTCTTACAAGGAGATGTTGATGCTTGTTTCACTCTCTTTCTCTAGTCCATCTTTTATAACCTTATCTTCTGCAGTTCCCTGGTGCCACTGACTCTCCATCCTGGATTGTATGTTTTCCTTCATCCTTTAGTTTAGATATTTGTGGGTTTCTCCCTACTGTTCTCCCTGTCCTCTGGCATGCAAACTGTGAATTTTATTTCTAATGCATCGATTCAGCACTTTTTGAATTCTACTTGCACAGTAGCTTCTGGCCTAAGTCTGTTCCCACTGAGGTCAGCTGGCAGCTTGCCACAGACTTCAGTGGGAAGAGTCTCAAACTGTTAAGTGTAAATTCAGTCCCAAATCTGCAGTTTGAAGGATGACATTATGTCTCAGCCTCGCTCAGTTTGATCTGTTGATATTTTAGCCAGTTTAACATCTTAGATCATGTTCTTGGCATGTTGCTCTGAAGCTGAACACCCCCCCCATCTTTTGTTACCTTCATGATTACACTCTCCATGGGTTCTTACAGTGCTCTCATCGCTGTTGTATCTGAGGCCCTTCCAATTATTCATTGAGTAACTAACATCGCTCACATGCAATTCATTTCTGGTCTCCCAGGAGGAGCTCAGTGGAGAGTTTTGCCATGGCTTCCTCTTCCCCACATCAAACACAAGCTATCCCCTGGCCTACCCATCAACTAAAAATTAGGGTTGGTAAGAACACTCTGTCTAAAAAAATCCCCCTCCAACCATAATGAATGTTTCCAAGGTCAAGACATTGCACAGTTCCCTATGTAAGGGTATGTTTTTGCTCCAGGATGTATCCTGATACAGATGTCTGGGCTACCTAACTCTGCAGGAGGCCATCTACATTCCAGATGTGGATTCTTGTTCAGATCATACTGGCATTACGTGCCATAGTCTTGACTCTTTCTCAGATGTAGCCTGAGGGATGAAGCATAAAACACTTAGACAGATGTGCTGAAAGGATGGGTTGCCTCACAATTTCAAGGATGTCCTTGTCTTTGTCCTCAGGCAACATCCTTGTCTTCCCAAGTCCACCCACAGAAGTTTCTATTCCCTCACTGTTTTCACATGCCCCCCACTTCTGTCTATTGACACAGCACAGACCTAGCACTGCAAAATAAAAGAATGACTGGCTCATGCAATGTCTCAGGTTCCGTGTTGTCCAGAGGCTGGGAAGCAAAAGAATGAAGACAGCATTGTCATAGGTTAGAACAATAAGTGATATAAAAATTAGAGTTCTAGTTAAATTAAAGAAAAAATGTAATAAACTGCAGTAGCATGTTCTCCTCTATTAGGAAAATATTAATTCACTTTAAAGATACCTTAGAATCACTGAATACCCCAAAATACAATTGATTTCAGTGCGGGTAGGAAATATTCAGGATTGGGTCTTTATGGGAGATTGGAATTGCCTCTCATGATATTGTTCACGACAGTTTATTCTACATTAGAAAGGAAAACAACACAGAAGCTGCAAAACTCCACGTTGTATGAAAATAACACTTTGGAAATTAAGTCTTTATGACCTTGTCTCAAAGGATGATTTCAAATGTTAGTCTGAACTGAATGTGCACATAGGGCATAGGATATGAAATATTCAGATTTCCAAATCATCTTTTTGGCTCTACACACATGCAAAATCAGTCTGTTGCAGATGGATTAAACTGAGGTCTCATCTCTTCTCAGTGTCATTTTGCATTAAAGCATAAGACCAATACGCAGAAAGAAAGGGGAGTTAAAGAGGCCTCTGCTTTCTTTTTCCATCCAAAAGCATCTTTTGTGAAACTAAAACTGAAATAGTATGAAACTGAATAGCAAGGCCTTTCTGTCTTAACAAAATATATTTTAACAACAAAAAACTAATCCAAAGTGTTGCCTATCTCTTTGTGAACAATTGTCATGAGAACCTAAGGGTTGTTTTGATTTGGTTTTTTAAACACCATGAAAAAAGTAAAACATATGAAAGCAAAAGCCATCATTTTTAAACATTTCATCATTTCACAAATGAATCATGGCTGTGATAAATAAAATACTTCTGGATGATACAGTCTGTCCAAGGGAACAGCAGATGGTGTAAAATGTCACTTGTCCTGCTGGCCCTCAGAGGTGCTATATTCATCTAAAAGCAGATTGGTAACAGAGCAAATGTAAAATATTCTGATCCCAGACAGTCACCACATTGATTTACCAGCGGTATGATTCTTTAAAACAGAAGGCCAAACCACAAACCAAACAAAAATCACTTGATGATGAAGTAGTGGGTTTTGAGGCCCTTCATTTTCTTTAAAGTACAAGTTGAAATTATCACTACTTCACTAAACAGCATGGCTTTAAGAAAACATTTGATTTTGGGAATACCACAAGAAAATCTTGACAACAACACTGTCAAGTAAAGTGGAATAGCTATACTGGAAGTAAAATAGTCAGGTTTGGTTAGTATAGAGCATACTAGATACTCTGAAGGGAAACATTATTTTCATTAGAAGTTTTTATTTAAAATCTGGACAAGTCTAGGAGTGATATTTGTATAAAACTTTCATATGTTTCTTTTCATTAAAACAGTTGTAACCTTTCTCTGTCCCCAGTGTTTATGCTTTTAATGGGCCCCCTGAATAAAGCACTCAGATATTATAAATAATCACTTCTGCAATTAGCTTTCCAGCTTTCAAAGAAGTTATTGGATGAATCAGGAATGGAATGGGACCAGCTAAGTTATTATGGAATCATTAATAGGCAAATAAATTCTGAAAGAGCATGGGAATGAAAACTTCACTTTCAGAAATAGTCTTTGTTTTTTTTCTTTTTGCTAAAGTAAATTACTTTATTGATTCATTCCACAATAGTCAAATGTCTGCAGGAAAATATTGCCTTTGAGGGTTATCTAAATAGTTACTCAGCTTAGTATAAGTTCACAGTGGAAGATGGAATCTACATTAATAACATGAATTATGAAAAAAACCTGTGATCTATAAAAAAGTCTGTGAGTGAGATTAACTATCCTCGAATAAGAAGCTTTCCCTTGCTATAAAATTCTGCCTGAAAAGCCATACATATATCAGTAATGGAAAGATTTTGCTATTTTTATGGCACATAAATATAATTGTTGTTTAATTTGACTCCTTTTGAAAATCAGAATTTTCCATTTGTTCCTCTGAAATTCTACATTTCTGAGCCCCTTACTGAGTTCTAGTACTTTCTCTCTCCCCCCCAGTTACTCCCCACACAAGAAGCTTACTAGAGAGCAGAAATTCAGGGTAAAATCCAGCACAGAAAAAAAAAACCTTAAGCAAAAAATATTTTTGTCTTTCTTCTGCTTCCTTGTTTTTACCTGATCTGTTTCTTAATTTTTTCTTTTTCATTGTCATTCTAGCCACAGTGCTGGATTTTGGTAAAGAAGGTAGAAGAAAGGAGGATATTTAAATAAATTTAAAAGTGTCCTTTTAAGATTTTTTTAAAAATTATTTTTATAACTAACTCAAGGGAGATTTTTATTCTCATAGGAATTGCCATACTAAATTGATTAGCCACTCATCCTGACGTTGTTCTTTGTCTCCAGAAGTTGAGGGATTTAGTAAAAGGAACTCAATAGAAATGCATTTTACAACTCCATACTATCCTATAGAAAACAAACAACAAAAAGGCTTCTTCTGTCAGCCCCCATTTATCCTGCAAGGATAGTAGGAATTAGTAAAATTGTTCTATACGGGATACAGACATGTCTAATTACTAAATTATTCACTGTTACTGGTGGGCCTTTGGAAAGAGGGCACACTAAACCTGGTCTTTTTCTATTTATAACATACACTGATGTATCCCCATGCCAGACTCAGAGCTACATACGCTGAGAAAATTGCACTGCTGACAGTCACATCTTTTACCAAGTAAGAGCAGAAATTCTGTGCCACAAATCCAGATTCAAGGGTTATACACCCAAACCTTTCTGTACCATATGTTTAGCCCTGAGATTTTGATCTAACACAGTGACAGTTGGATATAATCTTTATTGGTCTTACCTCTGCAGAGGTTAAATGCACAAATGAAACCAGCCTGTGTGGATTTAACTAGATTTTTAAAATGATATGAACAGGGTGGCAAAATGTACACACAGAAAATACAAGCATCTTTCCTTTGGTGACCCAGGTTTGATTTGATTCAGCACAGAAGCATAGAAAATGTTAAAGGTCTGGGTTATGTTTTTGAAAGAAGACTCCATAGAAAATATGCACACAAATTACTATAATGAAGGACAGTTGGTAAAAACGATAAGAATGATAAGGGAAAAAAGTGAGCATATTTCAGTCTGAAATAGTCTTTCGCTATCACGAACCATCTGTTTCCACAAAGAGTTGGCATGATGCTTAGCCATATTTTCCTAGCTGGAAAAAAGAAAAAGGAAAGTATTTCTGTCAGTTCCCCATGATCATGCTAGCAATTATTTAATGCCATGGTTCTGAAAATCTTTTCTTTGAAGTCAGACTCCCTGGAAGCACTGAATTCACAGTTTGTGGCAATGTCTTAATGTAAATCAACAAGTCATTCCACTGAATTCTTATTCTTGCACTCCAAAACAAATAGAAATAGTCTGTGTTCAATACTAAATCACTGCTTTTAGAAAAAATAAACAAACACATGAAAAAACTCCCTCAGAGCAAGCTACATTTTGATCAGCAAATGAGAGTTTAGGTTTTTGTCATTTTCTTCTCCAACGAATCCCAGGAAACACAGGAGCTGTTTGATTTTTAGACTTCTTGACATTTAAAATAATGGAATGATGAGACATGCCATATTTAAAAATTCTTCTATAGGAGGAGTCACAAATTTAAATTGTTAGCAAATATTTTTAAATAATTGGCAGGATTTTTTTAAAATTTTCTGTCTACATGGTTCAATTTGAAGCTTTTAAATTAAAACTGGATGTATCTACAGTTTGAAGTAACAATGCTAACTCTAGATTTAAGTTCAGCTGTTATTTGCCCAAGCCTTTTCAAATGCTGGTATAGGACAGAAGCTGCCCCATTTGAATTATTTTCTGATGCAGAAGCTTCTTAGTCAGGAATAATGTCAGATTGTGATTTATAATCCACTTCTTCAGTGCCGCTTACATCATCTCCTAACTAATCATGGAGAGGTCAAAAGATTTCAAGAAGACAACTGACTTAATAGAGTCCTATTAGCACAGGTCAGACAGCAAAATGGGATTCTAAAGTTATGCAGTCCAAGTGTGTGTTTGGTCAAGTCACACGGAATAGATGTGCAGCTCTGGGGCTTTTTTTCCCATTATCAAGCAAAATGAATTTATGACCATGCCCATGTGCTGCACTATGTGTTAAATGAATGCACCAAGCAGCAATCTCTCAGTAGCACAAATAATTCTGTACTTTGCTGACACATACTGCCTTAAGGTGGAAGAAGAATGTTCTCTTAGCTGATAGGGGCTCCAGGTCTATTATATCTTGCTAGTTCTCTTAAATCACTTCAAACAATTAATTTGGAAGGAATTTTGAATAATAAAAGGACATTTCTTTAGTCACTTATCCTCAACACGTGATTTAGGCGATTTTGGTATGGAGTTTGAGAGATCATTGGTTGTGTGCAGTTAACAGGGAACCACAGGCAGCAGCACCTGACCATTCTCGGCAGATTTCTATGTCACTCATGCATAAATAATGTTCACTGGCACCTCAAGGGTGGGTTCACCAGGAGAAGGTTTTTGGGTGAAAAAACTTTGAGTAACCATTTTGGCTAAGCAGAGCAGATAAATCTATATTCAGTTATCAGAAGCAAAGCTGGTGACAGGCATATCCAAAAGATTCTCCATAGCTCCAAAACACCATTTTAAATTCTGGAAGTGGAGGATATTTCGAGGGTTGGACAAATGGTTGGGAAGAGGGACAGAGAGTTAATGGCTGTTGAATGAGATCCATTTATAGGACGAAACTTCAGATAACCTATGAATCACACCAGGGACTGGGAAACTTTCCTTCTTGCTGTTTGGATTCTGGCTGTGTACTGTATCACCCATATCAATCAGAGTGCAAAAGAGCAGATTTTTGGTGCTGACTCCATATTCTCAAGTCAAATTCTAAATAAAGTTTTCTTGTTTAGAAAGTGTTATATACAGGTATCTTGGAATTTGAGAACAGATCAACATGGCAACAGAGAAATAACTTATGATTTTTAGTGACATTCAAATTCATTTAGTCTGTGACCAACTTCCATGTAGTTGTTTAGTGACGGATTCGGTGCTTAGTGTACCAGATTTCAAATCTATGATTCTTCAAACTCTGTGATACACTCATTTTAAGGTTTAACCAAGCAGTCTTTGCAGCACAGCAGTAAGCTAAAACACAATTCACATGTACCAACACAGCACCAGAATGGAGCACCAATGCAAATAGACTATTGCAAAAAAAATAAAGGAGGATGTGAATTTTAGGCATGCCTTGGAAATTTCAAGTGGATCAAAGTGAATTTACTGAAACTGGAATTCAGTCAATATGCTGGAGGTATATCAGCCTGGCCTAAATTAAGATAACTATGAATGATTTAAGAAACTGACCAGGGGTTGGGATTGTACTCCATCACGTTTCTGATACTTTCAGATATATCATTTATGATAAGCAAGTGGGAATGATGGCTGTTACAATGTGATCAGTGAGCAGATGGATCCCATATTTCAGTAGGAAGTAAAGCTACAAATGACACAGCCAGATAATGATGGCTTTTGCCAATAGCCTTTGATGGAATATCTTTTGTAATAAAATAAGATCCTTGTGTATGGTCTATAAAACAGCATTTCAAAAAAAGGCTTTGAAAGATTTTTATTTTTTCCTTTTAAATAATGTGTTTCAGCTACAATATCTGCAAAGACACAGGCCAAATACTCAACATCTGTATATCTTATTTCTTATTTTGAACAGACCCTTGGCACATTCACAGATGTATTTTCCCCCAAATAATACAAACCAGAAAACACATTATCATTTCCATTAGTTCTTTATCAAGAGAAAGGAAAACAATTCTATAATTTTCATTTCAGTGTAAAATTTTTTAGTCATTCTGCCACCCTTGAAACACTAACGTTTATAACACTCATTACAACACAGTCCTCAGGATTTACCTTGACCTAATATATTTTAGGATCTGTCATTAAAATTACATTACACATTACCTCTCATTGTTCCCCAAAAGCTATGATCAAGGGTCCGCATTTTGGATTTCTCTCTCCTGCAAGTATCACATATCAAATCACTGTCCAAGAAGAACACTAAATCTTAAACCTTCTCAACTTTACTAACACATATATTGCTGTTATTATGTTCCTAAAACTGCTCTTCTTATTGTAATTATTTGTATGTGTGCCTCAGCCAAAGTTCAGATTTGTGATTAAATGAAAAGATTGATCTTTGAAAAACCATGGTGTAACACAGTATGAGATGTGCAGCTGCCTTCCACACATACTTTCCTGGTCTTCGAGTTCCTGTCGCTTCATTTAATCACACATTGCATAAAACAAGCTTCTCGTATTATGTCTGAAATTCTGGCAGTTTCTTAGTATTGTTTTCCTCTTTCAAGTTCTATACATGAATGTAATCCTACATTCTGTTATGAATAAAAAAGGTCTCCTTCCAGTCTAAACAAAAGCAGAACATATATCACAACAAAAGCTAGAAAATAAAACCCAGAAGTTTTAGTGTTGTGTGTGGAGAAAAAGGACAAGAGCACTCACGATGAAAAAATTCTTTTAATAGGAACAGAATGGAGTTGCATCAGTGCGTAAAATAGCATGTGCTTCCTACCACTCATATTCCAGAGCATTTTCATTTGTCAAAGAGGACCTTCACAGGCTGTTTAGTGACATGGAAAAGGATCAAGGAGGGAAGATGTATGCAACAAGTGAATTATGAATTCCTGAGATAAAGGCACCTCTATAAAATGGAGTTTAGACAGTATTAAGTGAAAACATTTTTACCCTCTTCGATGTGTTTTAAGTCCTACAATAAGGAATGCACCTTGAAATGCATGTGAGAATATGACATCTCCTCAGAAACAAGAAAGAGAAAAATATAACAAGAAGTAAAAATACTTACTAGGTGGAAAGGATAGATAGAAAGGAACCAATATGCAGATGCAGAAGGGTTGATTGTTGCCTGTTCGTATTCTCCTACTGTTTCTTTTTACAAAAAAGTAATCTGAGGTGAAAGGTGCAATATGCCCCAGCTGAAACCAGCACAGCCTGTTTCATGCAACATATTTTACTAAAAGTACATTCCATGAGAATATGATTTGCTTACCTAGCAGCAAATATCTGACTTGTATCAGATTAAGAAACAGGGAGTTTCTAGTCTTCTCTTCATTAACGGAGAATTATCAGTGTTTCCCACAACTTTCTTATTACTAATCTGGAAAACTGATCTTTGAAAATCTTTGGTCCACCACTGTGCTTTGGGAAATGCAGCAGCTTACCTTAGCTGTTGACATCTGAGGGCTTTTCCTTAAACAGCAGCAACAATTTAATTGTGCTACCCATCTTCCCTGGGTAAATGGCAGCATCACCCAAAATGTATATTACTTTAATTTAATAACAAAATGTTGTGTTTCCTTAAATAGTAAATCTTAATGACAATGACTCTCACGTGAGCGTTTTTAAAAGCCTCCTATGTGCCCAAGCTGTCAACTTCCAAAGCTAAAACAACAGTTTCAGTGCTGCACATGCCAACACCTGTGCCGAACTTGAAATCCCTGACATTGATCCACCCACAGAGACATGCAAGTCTAGTACATGTTAGCAGATACAGTCCAAACACTGAGTGTTTATGGTTGTTTTCTTTATGAAGGAAAAAACACCAGCCAAGTTTTCTTGGGAGAAAGTTAAGAACCCCACCTAACCGTGAGAGAAGCAGAGAAGAAGCAGCTTGCTCCTTCCTTTGTGTGGAAATGCACCTAACACTGGAAGATGTAATTGCAATGAAATGTAATTGCAACACTGGAAGATGCTAAGAACGATAGCCATTAACACTTTTATTGCAAGGCAAAGAATCACACTTTGGCCGAAGAGCCAAGATTTGTCATTTCCTGTCCTAACAATACTTCAGTTTCATCTAGCAACTCTTAAAACTGCTTGCTAACTTTTTCCGTTTATATATTCAGTTACAAATTGATATAAAGAATTTAAAGCAAAACCAGGGAGAGAGATCATGTGTATTAGCAATTCATAAATTGTCCTGTCTAAGCTGGTGTGCATTTTTGTTCAGTATTTGATGAGCATTCCTGCAGAAATGTGCTTGGGAACTGCAGGTTCTCTCATTGTGCAACACTATCCCTTGTTACTCTGCATAGTACTACGTGGACGCAGTGGTGCAAAATATATGAACCCCTAAGTATCCCCTGAACCATGTTTTACATTGCAGAAATAGAAATGATTATGAACAGCCTGTTAGCTTGTTTTCACAGTACATATGGACTCTGTGTGTGAGCACGTCCCAGAACACTTCCCGCCATTTGAATCGTGAAGGGCCGGATTTTACCTCATAGCTCTCACCTCAAGCACAGACTTCCTCAGCTAACAGCCCTCCTGGATTCCAAGGGCCTGAAAAGAGGCATCACACAAGGAAAAAAGTGGAGCAGGGAGAGCTCAGGAAGCCAGTCAGTGCTGGAAATGTTTCTGAGCAGCTAGAGAAGAGCTTGTGTGCATCTTCCTGAGACTCATCACTAATTGTCTTGAAGTCTGACCCTGCTAAACTCTTAGAGAGAAAATGACAGATTTCAGCTTAATTAGCTTTTGTTTCCTTGAGTGCACACAAACCAGTGCTGCATTTAAGCTCTTACGGAGCCTGTGGTGTCAGAAGGAAGCTGAAGGATTTCTCTCATTCTTTCTCTCCCTCTGACACCCGCCTCTGCTAATGAACGTAGCTAATCAGCCAGGCTGTGCAGAGCACCTCTTCTCCTGCAGGAGCTGGAAGTGCTTTACCAGCTGTATGCGGAGCCAGATCTGGGACACGCTGGCAGAATTCCCACTTACTTCAATGGGACCAAGACTGATCCTACATGAGACATTATCAACTGCAGCCACCTGCGGGGAGGGAGTGGGGGAACACAGGGGAGGGAGAGGGGGAACACAGCAGCTGTTTAGCAGTGCATGGTAACACAGAAACAAGAGTTCAGGCTCGGAAATGAAGAATGCCGTATCCAATTGCAACTGCAGGTGGAATTTAGGTGAGCAGAATGCTACTGCCGCAGTTGGGATTTGGCATCAGCTTTCAGGCCAGCAGTACCCTGAGACCTTTCCCAGCAAAGGGTCAGGAGCACAGTGGTCTAATGGACACAGCATGGGACTGGGAAACAGGCATCCTTGAGAGCAGTGATGCGGCTGTCCTTGGAAATAACATGCTGACAGTCTGTTAACAAATTAGCCTCCTTAACCTTCCATAAACCCCCTGAAACACAGGGTGCTGTGCTGAAGGCTAGAACAGGAGGTGGACCAGTCAGCCTATTTATTTTCCTGCCTAGAGATATTTTTTTCTCAAAAATTACTTTCTCCCCGTAACTGTGGACAGATGCAGCAATGCCTGACTAGTTATCCCCATCCTGAAAACACTTTGAGGGCTGGGAGACAATCACACTCTAGAGCCAAAGGTGCTCCTGAGACAGCCCAAGATGGATGGGTGATCAATTTGGCTTGAGGGTAACTTTAAAGCACAGTCCATCAACTCGGGTTCAAACCACCACATTAGTCTTTAAGGACAATGGTTATTGCTAATCACCTAAGAATGCATGCATTAAAAAGCTATTATTGAAGTTAAATTAATAAGCATAGAGCTACCTATTGTGTATTGCTCTACATCAACCACTGTGCAGCCCATAGCTTCTCTAAGTTGTCTGTAAACTCACTCTGTTGTCCTTAAGCACATTCTCAGTGGAGTGGTGAATCTCACAGTCCTCACTCAGAAAAGACTTCTAAGTAAGACACTTCAGATAACTGAACCTTGCCATTTCCATAGCATGCTGCAGAGTTTGCTTCTCTGAAATCATGTTTTATGCTGTAGTTTTACATGGGTTTAAAAAAGAGGCAAAACCTCAGATTTTTCTGTTTATTATAGTACTAATGAAATATACATTTGTTTCAGTTACCTTTGCATATAAAATTGAAATATGCAATAATCCAGTAGCCTGGCAAAAATGTAGATTATTTAAGCTATACTTCTGTTATAATATCAACTCAATGAGCTGCAACATGTACAAATAGATACTTCAGTCTTATTACTCCATAATCAATTTTATTACAGAGTGAAAATCATCCTATCCTAACTCTCAAAATCAACCTGAGAACCACTCGTGCCTTACAAATAAAAGAAGAAGCTATATGGCACACAACTCCTGTGCTGGGGAGAGTGATAAATTTCACTTTAAGAGGAAACATAGTCTTTGTTGGTCAAAAGTGAGATAATAATCATAATCCTTGCAGCCAGTCCATTTAATGTGACTTTTCATTTTGGAATTTGCAATTTGGAGATTACATGCTTTTGTAAACTCTTTCTTTCTTCCTAGCCAATAGACATTCTGAGATATTCACTGGGGAAGATGGGATGGAGATGCATCATCACCAAAACTGAAAAATAATGTAAATATTTGGAAATAGTATTTTCTCATTTATTCATTTTATTTTCATAGACTCATATGCTTTGCACCCAGTTTTTGCAGCCAAGACATGTTCACAGGCAGTCTTAATACGTGATTATTACAATTAATTTCTACAAAAAGCATCCTGGGAGAAAGTTACATGAAATCTCTGAAGGAGGATATGAAAAACCTCTGATGCTGATTTCTCTTCGGTCTTCTGCGGATTTTTTAGTATGTTTGGTTTGGGTTTTTTGTTTGGTTTTTTGGAGGGTTTTTTGTTTGTTTTGTTTGTTTAGGGTTCTGTTTGCAAAGAGGTTTGAAAGTGCAGATTTTAAAAATATTTTAAGAAAAAAAAATCATAAAGTAAAAAACATACCTTTTATAAATCTAACTGCAGTTTCCACTTGGCCCAGGGAAGTGCACTATGCTCTCTGAATTCTCAGCATAAAACATACCTTTTTAAGATTTTGCAGCCTTAAGATTAAGTCTTGCAAATGGACTACGCTGTCTCCATACCAAAATACCTGCCAAGCCTTCTGTTCCTCTTACTGCTTTGTCACATATTGCACCACCAGAAAGCATCTGGCTTTGGGCATGGTTCCTTTTAGTAGGAGAAATAACATGAAAGAAAGAAGAGTAGAAGACAAAAAGCAAACCAAACACACACATACACACAAAACAAAGCAAACAAAAACCAACCAACCAAAAAACTACAAAAGCCCGAAAAACCCAGACCATCAAGAGTCCCTCCCAAAAAAAATCAAACTAAAAAAACACTTCACCACCCCAAAAAATTCCCAAAATCCAGCCAAGCAGTTCTATATCACAGGAAGAAGGGAGAAGAATATGAAAAACCACCAAAACTAAGAAGTGTCTGGGCTCCTTACAGATATCACAGCCATTGCTGTTTGGACAGATTATTTTCTTGGCTTGTACTGTCTGAACGCTCGCATTGCGATTGGACCAGCAGTCCATATTAAAATTAAATCACCTGGAAATGAATGTTTTTGGTTTGTTTTTTGGTTTTGTTTTCTTTTACACCACGTGGAAAATGTTACGCTTTTAAGCACAAAATACTTTGATTTTAAATTATACACAGCAACCACATTAGCAAAAAGAGAAAGGAGACCTCTCAGCAACAGTCCCAAAAATTTTCTTTGTGAATGAAAACTCCATCTGGTCTCCAATTTACCTCACAGTGTCTGGTTTGCATCTGAAATTGAATGCTAAAGTTCATGCTAAGGAAAAGTCTTAATCTGAAGGCAGGCTGTGATACCATGCCCATGTAGGGATGTTTATATGTCACAAAACACCTGATTCTGAAGTCCTCCTCCATATAAAAGCAGGGTTACCTGCTAGAGCAGAGTCTGAAAGGCAGGGGACAATTGGCTTACTGGGAGAGGAAAAGATCAAGCAGATAAAAAACAAGTCTTGCCACAGCTGTCACACCAGATGTTTCAGACACACATCGGCAAGAGAGAACCTCAAGATAATAATTTGTTTTTTATCCTTACCTGTACAAAAAAGGAAAACAAATCCTGGTGTTTCTAACACATTTTTCAGATAACCACTATTTTGATATATGGAAATAAAGTCTTATAAATCTGTTTTGTAGAATTAATAATTAAACTCTTTTCACATTACTTCATTTTTTCTACTGTAATGAACTTACTTTACAAACCTTGAAATCTGGATTACAACTGCAAAGAATGTCACACTTCAGCTAATGACAATAGCCTAGTTCAGGGTAACATTAGCAACACTATGGTGAAATATTACATGGGAGACCATTTAAAGTTTATAAAATGGAACAGAATATATTAGAGAGACATGTGGGCTTAATTTTCCATTCGTGTACATGTAATTCTTTAGACCTCCACATCTCATCTATTACTGTGTGCAAAAAGAACCAGGCCAACATACTCCACAGAGCAACACATAGATTTGGGATTTGACTACCAAACTATAAATAGAGTATAGTGTACATAGGCTTCAGTTCC
Source organism: Machaerirhynchus nigripectus (assembly GCA_013397975.1). Classification (NCBI taxonomy): domain Eukaryota; kingdom Metazoa; phylum Chordata; class Aves; order Passeriformes; family Dicruridae; genus Machaerirhynchus; species Machaerirhynchus nigripectus. The sequence goes on along the minus strand of VZRQ01006372.1, from coordinate 84,215 downwards.
GTTCCAGAAAGATTTTAATCTCTGCTGTCAGTGGAGGCTGAGATGAACCTTGACTCTTGAAATCACATTTGCCTTTTGCAAATTAACCTCTGTTACAAAATAAACAGAAAATAAGACATTTGTATATGCACTCCTGTACACGTATGCTCATATGAAAAAATGTCAGCAAACTCAATTTCCATTAGCTGTTATTAAATATTGAGACATCATTATGGGACACAGGCTCATTACATGATCAATGAGTAATGATAACAAATAATTATTCATTATCTGAAATGTTAAATGAAGATCAATATCCATAATGGTTTGAATAAAAGGTTCATAGCATTTGAACTGTAGGGATCTTCTGATCTCAAAAGCACATGAACCAAAGGGTATCTGCTGCATTTAGCCTAATTACTTCATTATGAATGACATAAGAACTGGGTTCAAAATCTACATATGAACTGGAAAGTACTCAGGTTCTTAGATAACTCAAGCAATATAAGCTTAACTGCTTAGAAAGAAAAGTATTTGCTTATGGCACGAACACACATTCACACCTGTTGTTAGAATGGTTTCCAGTAACAGAAGAAGTTTATCAAAGTAAGTGTTAATACTTTATTCCTTTTTCTGCTAATCCCATTTTCTGTTTTATTTTAACTGACTGCAAGATCGCTGCAAAGTTTAGAGCCCTGTTGGGCTTTAAAGCTTGTATCAGTTTTCAGCATTTTTATAACTACAGCTCACATTGTGCTGGTTATTCTAAGAATCTGCTTGAAACCACTTTGGTTCAGTCCAGCACTGACCTGTTGCTGAAGTACGGTCAATAGAAAGGTTTTGCTGAAGAAAAAGATAATGTATTAGTAACTGTAATCCTTGTTGAATGTATAATCAAATAAATAGCTTGTATCATGTAGAATCAGAGATTAGAATCATAGAACCATAAAATTGGAAGAGGCCTTTTAGACCATTTAGTCCAACTGTCAGCCCAGCACTGCCCCTGTAACCCTTGAACCACTAAACCCCAGGTGCCTCTTAAACACCTCCAGGGAGGGTGGCTCCACCACCTTTATGGGCAGCCCATTCCAATGCCTGACCACCCAGGCAGCAAAAAAATTTTTTCTAATTTCTAACTTGAATCTCCCCTGTCTCAGCTTGAAGCCATTTCCTCTGGTCCTCTCATTGTAGGCACAGCAGAAAAGGCTGGCCCACACCTCACTACACCCTCCTTTCAGGAGTTGTGGAGAGTGATGAGGTCCCACCTGAGTCTCCTCAATACTAAGCACCCCCAGCTCCCTCAGTCCTGCCCCAAAAGATGTTCTCTAGTCATTTCACAAACCTTGCCCTTTTCTGGACACACTCCAGTATCTCCTTGTCCTTTTCAAACTGGAGGGGCCCAGAGGTGGACACGGCACCCGAGGTGCGGCCTCACCAGTGCCGCGTACAGCAGAAGAATCTCTTCCCTGGTCCTGATGGCCACACTACTCCTGATACAGCCCAGGTGCCATTGGCCTTCTTGGACACCTGGGGGCATGCTGGCTCATGTTCAACCACAGTAGACCAGCACCCCCAGGTCCTTTTCCACGGGGCTACTTTCCAACTCCACTGCCCCAGCCTGTAGCACTGCAGGGGTAATTTTTGCAGCCAAAATGCAGGACCTGGCACTTGGCCTTGTTGAACCTCATGATATTTGGATCCATGCACTAAGGGATCTGTTTAAAAGTTACAGTTATTAATGTGGAGGCAACTTTTTTCCACTCTGTACCAAAAATTCATTCAACTTAAATTTTTATGGAACTCTTGAAAGACGCAGGGCTCAGTTTCATTTTAACTATGGGCCTGTTGTGGCTCATAGTACAGCTCACAGCAGCCCAGCTGACCCCCAAATCACTGAACTGAAATTTAAGCAGACTTCAAGTTGAGCCTCTAAATTATACAAAATATGACATCTTATTGAAAAGAGTGGGATACTCCTCTGTTACAGTTTCTTGTCTAGCTCATCTTCTAAACCTTCCTCTGGAACTGCAGGTTGTGGGAAAGACCCAGTGCTCCTCCCATTCCTGTTCTTGTGTTTGCATTGCTGAGTCCTGCCTACCAAAACCCTGCCTTACCTCCAGTACTGGTTCTCAGTCTACCCCTCTCATTCCTTGGTCTCCAAGGTCCTTTGGCTTCCTTGCATGTGTATTACCTGCACTCTATGAGACGTGCTACCCCTGCCAGCTACACTTTTCATCTTACCCACTGTACCAAAACACAGACTTTTATCTATGCAGGATTATTAAATATGTTCCCTGGGGTGGCATGAACCCAATGCAATACACTGGTTTGGAGGATATTGTATTTATTTCCCATGATGGAAGAGGTCTTATATCTCACTTGGGGTTTTATGCTACCACTATACCCCAGACTGATGAGGTCATTTCTTTAAAAATCTCATTGCAAGAACATTTGAAATAAAAGAAATGGAAGTAGTTTTTAAGAGCAATAACATTTTAATTCAACCATTTAAATCTACTGTTCCCAGTACGGAGACCCTTATCCCAGATTTCTACTAAATTCAGTTGGGGAGGGGTCATTTGTAAAATAAAAACCCCCAGTCATACCTAAACATAAATCAGATTATTTAGTTTTCATGGAGGAGAAAAAGTATGAAAGAAGACCCTGCTTTGCTTTTTTATGAAGCAGGCAAACATGTGATGAGAGTTGTCTGACATTCAATAATTGAAATACCATGTCACCACTGATGAGAAGAGTGGATCCCTTGCCAGTGCATGTGAATGCAGCACCTGGCATTCCACAGCCTTGGTGTGGTTCCACTCATTTCCTTAATGTCCAAGCCAGAGAAGTGGGACTTTGTGGACTGATTAAAATCTAATAAGGAATAACTAGGCAGGTTCTGTATGGTGACAGCATAATCTTCCAGCCAAGAATATTAAGTATTCCTATGCTTTACATGTAGTAGTTTAATATCCCCCCATACCTCCTCTAAGTAGTCTTAATTGGCCTTAAAATCAATGTACCCAAATTGATGAGCCTCTTGTGAAATGCCTGGTCTACATTATTTTACAGCAAAAATGCCAAGAAGTTCTCTGCATGTTCTCAAAGTACTGTATGACTGGTTAGTATCTTCAGCATCAGTCTTTCTGCTGATTAAAGGTCCTGTGCTGAGAAATTCCCTTCTCCCCACAGATGTATTTTATAGTATTTAGCACTCAGTGCTTTACACTATCAAAGCATTGTACGCATGCTATCTAATATCTCCTAATTAACTCATACATCTCCTACTAAAAAAGCATCTAAAATTAATGACATATGGTATCGCTGGCTTTTGTACAACTCATGCAAATGCAGCTTTTGGATTTTGCAAGAAACGTGGGTAAGCTGAGGTTCCTTTCTGAAATCTGACAAACACTTTGCCATATCTGACTTTCAACAGAGAGGAAATGAACAATGATGCAAATTGGACCTTCACAATTTTAGATCTGTGACTGAATGCGCACACAAACACCAGCACGGGCAAGGGCGTCAGAGCCAACAGTTTTGGTCCCTTAATGAGGTGTACATCAATTGCACGGGTTTCCCACAGACTTAGCTCTTAAGATCTGTAGAATGCATGAGAAACAAGTAAAGTCTGTCATTTTGGTATCCATCAAAGCTCTCTTCCATGTGAGGAAGTGGCTAATTTGTCATTTCACACTCAAAAAGGCGTGAAAGGCAAAACTGAGGGAGGTTAGATGGGGGGGAGGGGGGAGCTGTGATTCATGAGAGGAGACACTAGGCCTGATTTTGAGCTTGTGTTTGTTGCTGCATATCAGGAATAAAATCAATTGAATAATATCAATATAAAATACACAAGGATGAGGCCAGTATTTCTTACTTACGTGGAAAAATTTACATTATTAAACCCAAAATATAAACCAAGGAACAAGGAACACTTTACAAATGAAATTATGGTATACAGCAAATTTCTAACTTACAAGTTTTATTTACATGTGGACATCTCTTATTTAATTATAATAAAAGTATTAATTCCAACAATGCAAATTTTCAACTTAAAAATACATAAGACCTTTGAGAAAAAATCCCAAAGAACACACACATCTGAGGAATGTCAGCTCCGTGTCAAGAGCACTGGTCTCAGCCACTAAGTATTTTCCCTCATCGTCTTTCATTTTAGCCTTGTTGTTGTCTTTTAATTTTCTTTTCCTCTGCATAAAACAAAGCCAGCAAAGGGCCACAGAAACAGTCAGAGTCAAACCTTTAGAGACATAGGAGAGGTGCAGGCAGGAATCCCATTATTTGTTAATAGGATTTGTGCACATACCTCCCATGGACCACTTAGGAAATTTACTCCCCAGCATCTTGGTGGCAATTTCAATTAGAGTCAACATTTCATTTCAGCAGATGGACTGCAAACTGGTGGCTACTCAAACACTAACAAGTAACGCTCGGTAATTCCCCTCTCTTAAACTATGATTATGCTTTCTCTCTTTTATGGGGAGAATGAATGCTGTCCCTAAGCCAAAAGTTAATTTGATTTTTTGCTGTGCCTCTCTGTGCTAGCAAATCCCACCCGTGTGCCTGTATACAGGCCCAGTGGGTAAATTAGTGGGTATTTCTGCAGATCTGTCACACATTTCTACCATGCTTCTTATTCAGAAAGATGCCAAAGAACTGGAAGTACATCTGCCTTCCCCTGAAATGTAGCCACCTCTGGGGTGGAATGTGGCAGCAAATGTTAACACTGGAACACAGACACTAAATCCTATGTGAAAATTATGCAGGAAGTAAAGAACACAGCTCACGCAGTCTAAGGCTACCCAGAAATTAGCTAAAAGTGTACATCACTTGTTTTTTAATGAATGCTTTTGAAATTATTTCCTGGTGTGTGGCACTCTAATAAGGAACATCTCATTTGGCATTGAATCCCGCTGTACAGTCTCACACAGATTAATAGTGATGGTAAGTTTTCTGATTTCAGTAAGAAGCAGTACTAATTCATAGGCAAGATGCACAAAACCAGAACACAGTATTTTTTTTCATGGAAAATGTCCTTTCTTTAAATAGCATTTACAAACTATGTCGATGGTGGCCTGGCTGGCTCGTGGTGCCTTCGGTTTCGCTTTTTTTTCATCTCCTGCACATGCTTCCATTTGGCACCACCTTTGTTCCGCTGCCGCCGCTTCTCCCGGTGCCACATCTGTTCACAGTACTCATCCAGGCTAAAGCTGGGGCTGCTGACGAGCTGGATGTAGTCCTTGTACCTCAGCCGGGATTCCGTCAGCAAATCCCTCACCCGGCCCTCCTCGGCCTCAGTTTTCTGAGTGCTTTCCATCTGTCCGTTCTCAATGACGTTTAAATTCAGCTTCACGATGGTGTGGACAAAGGTGTGCTCCTGGGCTTTGCAAAAATAGGCTCCCGCATCCCTTCTCTGCAAGCTGCGGATCAGCAGCCCGTGCTCCGTTTTAATGATCCTTTCATCAGCCTTCAGCTGTGGGGTTGGAAAAAAGAAGAACACAGGAAGTGAGTCTCAGGGTCAAAATGAGATGTGTGTCAGTGCTATGCTGAGGTGGAGACAAGGCCTGGCTGGCACACAGTGTGTCCCATCCCTACAGTGCAGCTGGGACAGATACCAGCAGCTCCTTCGAGGCCTGAGTCCTGCTCCTGACTGTAACATCTGGGTCACGGACACTCAGTGCGCAGTAGCAAAAGACACATGCTGTACAGCTGACAGGACAGAGAGCAACACTCATCACGCCACAGTGCAGTGAGGGAGGCTGCATTCTCCAAGGATGGGGAGCTGTTTACTGCCACAAATCCCATTCATTTTTTTAACTGCTCTTTTTGAGGTATCTGTAATATACCCAAAATACCAGAGTGCTTGTATATATCTGCAGTGCTGAGGCCCTGTTACAATGGATATGAAAACTACTACTGATTTTTAAAGAGAAATGCTGTGGTTTTTATCTTCTTCAACCAAGTTTTACAAAAGGAAGTCGATCCTGATTTTGACTCAGTGAGATGTGATTAAAAGCAGGCAGTAAGGCTGGATAGATACAACAAACTACAGTCCTTTTATTGCTAAGATCTGTGGAGAATAACTTAGAGAAAAATAAGAACAAAAAAACCCAAAACCCCAACAAAACAATAAGATTTCAACTGGGGGCTGAAGTCTGATAGGGTGGAGCAGTAATTTCATTTACGAATAGAAATATTTTAAAAAATACAGATCTTACATGTTAAAAGGAGGGTGTACCTTAGACTAGTAACACTGTCAGGTAAGTTACGTATCTGGTAATCTGAAAATTACTTCCAAAATAACCCAAGTCAAAAAATAACATCCCCCCTCAAAAGAAAAAGAAAACCAAAAATCAGGATAGGGCACTGGGCACTGAAGTACTTTTGCAGCTGGGAAACATAGAAGGTAAGTGATTTGCCAAAGACCATATAAAGATTAGCAGCAGAAGTGGAAGTAGAAAGCAGAGCCCTAACTCCCAATGTCCAACCAGCACTTCCTTTGAAAATGACACCGCTTTGTCCCAAGCTGTTCCCTCCCGGGCGTGCTGTGCTCTGCTGCCACGCAGAGGCTGCAGCACAGCCGGCACCCACAGACCTGGACTGCTGCTGGAGGCAGCCTCGGCTCTGCTGGTGGCATCACTACCATGGGGGAAAACTTCAGCTCAAGGCTGGGTAGTGGGTTTGAGAAGGGGGGTCTGGGTGCAGAAAGAACCAACACAGAAAATTTCTGGAAAATTTCCCAGAGTGCACATCTGACCCTCCAGCAAACTTCAGAGGATGAAGATCAGGGAGGCATAAAGATGACTAAATTAGATTTATTCACAGTGGGTAAGCTACACACTGTTTCTTTATGTAAAAAATCTGCACGCGATTTCCTCTGCTACTCCATGGGAAAAAATTTATACATACATATGATTCTCCATCTGTTATGATTCTAACTCACTAGTACTTTATCATAATAGAGTCTCTTGGAGAAACGAGATGGATGAGATGACCTTCCAGGGCTTTTAGATTTACCCTTTTCCAAGTTTCTATGACAATGACTTTGAAATCATTAAAAAGTTGGAGACCATATTGAGATCACCAGAAAAGACAATACACATAAATTTCATACAACCAGAGATAGAGAGATTTTTGTTTCCTACTGTTTCAGCTGTAACAGTCTTCAGTAACATATGGATTAGACAGGTATGTAGGCAAGTCATATGGATGGATGGATGGATGTGTACTGCCACTGATATGAGAGCAGCAGAGACAAGAAATCAGCTGCTACAAAAACAGGTCATATTGTAGCTCTGGTTGCCTTTTTCTCTGGCCAAGTATTTTTTGGCTCCTGCCCCCAGTTGTTGGTGTTGGGAGCTTTAGTTTCATTGTTTGTAAACTGTATATAAGCATGTCTACTCAGTACCCGGAGGGTGAAATGATACAAATTTCAGGAAATTCCTGGAAAATCAATTGTCCTGACAACAGGTGCTACATGAGCACAAGCTACTTCTGATTTACCACACTGAGTTTAAACCAGAGAAATTATGGTCAAGCCACAAACAGATGCACAGAAGATAACAGGGAGACAAACTAGAAAAGGCCACTCTTCTTTCGCAGAACCCACAGCACAGGGCACTAGTCCTCAACTGGATCAGCTAGTGACACTTCACTCCAAGTAAATGTTCCTTTTTTACAGTAAAAACAAGCGCATAAAATTTATAAAAGAACCCACAAATAAGGAACTGAAGGCAGAAATACGTCTAGGGCAGGTGTTTCCTTGTGGTGCTGTGCTCCACAGAGGGAAGCAGGCGCAGGGGCCAGGTGGAAGTGCTTGGAGGCCTGGCTGTTTGCAACACAACAAGGAAACCCCTTTCTTCTGCCCAGGCTTCATGTCAACATGAAGATCCAAGTTTGCGAAATTGAGGGAAAACCATGGGAAGAAGCAGCTAACTTCCAGACATTTGGGTTTCATAAGGCACTGTGCGAAGACCAAGTTCCCACATTGTCTGAGTGAAAACAGGACTGATGTCTTTGAGCTCAGGGCTTGATGCAATCGCAGCAGTAGCATCTGCCTGCCGGTGGCTCTGCCAGTATTGTAGTCTAGAGCGTCTTGACAGCTGTGCACCTCCCACACTTGGAAGGGCTCCAGCTGGCTGTTCTGGCTGGCTGGGTGCCAGCCCAAAGTGCCCTTACTAGGGCTTCGCCTCTTTTCAGTGAAAGGCAGAATAATGGGAGATCTAGACTTGGAAAGATCGCTGGACCCCCAAGTCCAGCACCCTGCTACTCACAACTATTTGCCATTTGTGTAACAGCCGTCACTTTCTAGTCATAAACGTGTTAACTGATGGAGCTGTCCCCGCTCCCGCCTTGGGATACTGCAGAGAAAGGCAAAAGTCTAAATTGGTTGTGTCCCTTAATCCCAGCTTATCATGATTCCTATTTTTAATGAAGTAGTGTTCCAACACAATGTCCCGTGTTAACCTTGGGCATTGATTTAGGGTGACTGTCACCTCCTCCTCTGTGCCTTCATTGTTCATTCCTTTCTTATCCTCTGGCAGGATAAAATTATGGCTCCGGTTTCACACGTATTGAGCAACACTTCATTACTGTTTTCCCCCCTCACTTCTCTTTTTGGTATCCTGTTTATGTTGTTTTACCCATAGGTTCAGAACTCCTCCTGTCTTTCCTCTCTACTTTCCTCCCCACAGGGCTCTGGAGTTTCATAAACACCTGGCATTTCATTACTTGGTAGTAGATCTTTAACCTTTCACTTGAATGTTTAATGTGGTCTTTGGTTCCTGACCTACAGATGAAAAATGTATTTTATTAAATTCTGAAGAAAGTGAAAAGACTACTTAGATAAAAGAAATTTTGTTTTGGTCAACTGTGGATTCACTGTTTCACCCCCCACCATGTCAAAATCAGTAACTCTTCTAAAATATTTCTAAATAGGATTTAACAATTCAGAAGTACACAGGCTTAAATTCATAAAAGCTTGTTGACATGTGCTTAAATTTTAGCATACAATAAAACTTAAACATGAGAGACATATTTTTGTTCCACAGGGAACAACTTATAAACCACAAAAAATGAAGCAATTGATTACCAATAGTTTTCTTTTCTTAGTGAAGTGGGAGTGGGTTTTTGACAATATTGTATCAACAAATTGTACTTTCATCCTTCATGATAAGCACATAAGTTTTCCAAAAATTACATTACCTGAATTACAGCACATGCCATAGATACTGGCAATATGTGACAAAGGGAAAAGATCCCCATGCAAATCTAACACTAGATTTTCACAACCTGAATTCAACAATGGAGAAAAAGTAAGTGTTGCCAATAATGACGGCAAATCTTTAAACTATCAGTAAGACGGAAAACAACCAAGGATTTGAAAGTGCTGTGGCACCAGGTTAGGTCAATGCTTTTTGTCCTTTGCTAATGATGTGTTTAGATAGCTCCCTCTTCACAAATAATTCACATGTCAACTCTTTCACAGTTAAAACACTGCACCTGTCTGGGAGAAGAAAGTGGCTTCAAAGCCTGACTTCCCTCATTAATCAACATGCAAAAAAATGTTAAGAGGTAAAGCTGGGCAAATCATGGCTTAGCTGCAACCCCTGAACAAACTGAGAGAGGGAGAAAAGAAAATGAGGAACATTTGCTGAGAATTCACATTCATCTTTGTTTTTCTATTGTTCTCTTTTTCATCTTCATCATTTGACTGGAAATAAAGATCACTCTAGGGTTTTTCTGACATTATTGTTACACATGACTTTGTTTCTCTTGCATGGGAAAATAATCATTTAGCTCCAACACAGCTGTAGAGTTAATTTTTTTTTTAAACATCTTTTTTTATTTACCAACAGCCTCAGGAAAAATGAAGAATGTGTTGCTGGTATAATGTCATTATGGAAAAGCATGATTCCTATTAGTTTCAAGGTGAAGTTTACTTCTTATTCTGACACCAAACTTTAAACTCCTCCATTCCTATCACCCCTCCAATATATCCAAATCAAGCCAGAAATGTCACTCAGTTCGGAGTTACTTCTTTCTGCATAAAACTGTCAAAAATATTAGTCTTACTTAAGAAACTCAAGATATTAGAAAAAAAAGGCAATTGAGTAGTATAACAAAATAAAACAGTGAAAGCATGAGAACTATGAGTAGTCCTTAGGCTGCAGAATTAATCTATATTTTTTTTTCCAACTCTCTTGACCTCTTTCTCATTGACTTACAGATTGAAACAGTGGATTACACACCCCTAACAGAAGGTACTACTGGAAATTCAGTCCCTGCTGTGTGTCCTCTACCTTACTCAGCCATCACCCAGATCTTAGATTTCAGGGCTGGCACTGAATCTGTGGCCTTTCTTCATAATACTCTGCTTGACCAGATGTTTGTAACAAAGGAAGTTGCCATCATGACGCAAAAACCTCCAGATGCAAAAATATATGGAAACTCATGTCTTGGATAAATTGAAAAAAATGCCTAAAATGTGGAATGAAACAACATCTCTTTGCTCTGATGGGGGATCTACGTCACAATGTAGCACCTTGCAAAATGTCCTGCCCAAAAGTGGGTCCAACTCTTTTATCTACTAAAATATCAGATTGTCCTTAAGTTTGGTCCATCAGGAAAACACAGTCTGGGCTGTGGGGCAGGAATATGGAAAGGGTGGGAACTGCTGAAGGAGAAACTACAATGTCCCCATGCATTTTGGTGGATTTATTTTCACTACCAAGTACATGCGGAGCAGAAAGAAGAAAGTTAAAAGTGATCTGCACCTATTCTGTCACTTTAGACCATAGGGTTTGTTCTGTCCCCTGCTCCTGAGGTGGCAGCTTGGCAAATCTGAAGCCACAGGAGACTCAGGGTGAAGTGCAGCCTAGAGGAGAGGAGCTGATGCTTTTCAGAGCAACGAGGCACCACAACTAAGGCCTTTGTAAGGAGCCGCGCATTTGCTTTTTGCAGTCCTGACATTTATTACATACATAAAATAACCCAGGACTTTTTTTGAGAAATAACTAGTATCTGTTTAAAGCTTCAAGGAGCTTCAGCAGTTTAAGACACTATGAACAGATGATGTCCCCAGAGTTTTTTATGAACTCCAGGCACTGAAACACTCTCCGTCATCCCAGTGACTAACACTGCACGCACAGGAACAAACATGATCAATTGCGTGAGCAACACTAACCACAAAAGCACTAGATATTTGACTCCTGACCTTAAAACAGCCCTAAACTACAGGGAAATGTACTCCCACTGGCAGCAAAATGACCTGGTGACAGCTTCTGTACCACAGGAGATCCTGTCCCTCCCCACAGGTTGCTCTGCCTGGAAGTCACATTCTGAACCATGACCTCAGGGGTGAAATGTCAGGGACATCCTGCTGGGCCAAATGCTTCCCATCTAGTCTGGATTTTGCCCTTTCCCTTCCCTCAGGAAGCTGCAGTGCATGTCTGGGACAGTGCAAAGCCATCTATCTGTAAAGCCAAGTTTAAAGACTTGCTGAGACATTAGAGTTCCAGCCCTGGAACTAAAAGTCCGTAACCTAAGTTCCAGGTGCGTGGAGTCATTTACAATGCATGGTATCGTCATCACAATAAGTTACACTGCTAAGACATGCACTAAAAGAATGTACAGTGTTATTTGAGAAATCTGCTGCAGGAAGAGAGAGAGAGAGCAGAAAATATAATTGTAATGGGAGAAGTTATGGTAAGGCACTGGTTAAGCAAAGATCAAGCTATACATTAAATATGACCTCACTGTTTCTGTCACATACGGTATTTTTGTCAAATTGAAGTACTTTGAAAAGAAAGTCAATTACTCTGATCTTTGGATTTTCTATGAAGGTCTCCAATCAGGTCTTTATACTGATGAACTCATTTTCACTGGTAATTCAAGTTAGAAAACCTGAAAACCTCAATTTCTGGATCTGCAAATTATCAAGGGATTAACACTTTAACCATTTAAGCCTTATTGCTCAAATAGGAAGAGTGATTATTCAGCATCTCTATAGACCTGGTCATTCATTTAGGGGTTCATACCTGAAATTAAGAATTTAACTTTAGATATTTGAAAACGTGTAATTTCTAGTTTAATATAGTTATCTTAAAAAGTAAACAAAAAAAGCTTCTTTTTAAAAAATTTCTTCTAAAAGTGATATCTGCCAATATGATACAGGCAAACTGAGTTTGTTCAGGAGTTCAAATTCCTAGGATCCTGAAACTAACCTGGGCCAAAATACTAGAAATTGTTATTATTACAATTTTCTGGCAAGATTCAATCAAAACTAATAGCTATACACTGTCTTTAAGCAACCTGATCTTCTAATCATCAACGAGTGCATATGCATTTCTACAGGCTACTATCTTCAGATGGAAAAAAAAAGCCAAACCCAAAAAACCCCCCAAAGCCCCACAACTAACAAAACCACCCCGAGAGCTGAGGAACACGTGCTCCAACTTCTATTTTACCAAAACTGGATCACAGAGCCACTGCTGTAGCTTTAGGCACAACATGTGGCAATAAGCTATTTGCCTACTTCTAACATTCATATTGTAGAAAATCTGTGCAGATTTCTCCTTCAAAATTTCTACTAAATTTTCTTAGAGGTTAATCTAGCCTTTCAGCAAAGATTTACTTTTCTCATGCAAACAGATGTCAGACTGTTTACACAGAGCAAGCCCAGTAAACACTGCTGTTAATGTGCAAAGATGAATTTTGTGTGCTTGCTGGGGCTTCTAATGCCACCACACATGTGCACACATTCCCTAACTCCCTCCCAGCGTGCACATCCTTGGCATGCTGGGCAGTCCTGCTATGTTGGACATCACCAGGCCTGGGTAACTGGCCTTTGGCTCAGAACAAGTAGCAAGGGCCACGTCACTGCCACAGCAAACCTTTCGGAAATACAAAGCATGGCAAAAAGGTGTATAGCCTTAATTTAGTCTATGCCATACACATTAGCATGCCATAACTGCGCTCAAAGTTGGTTTGACCTGCAGTTTGCTCTACAATCAAACAAGAAAGAAAGCTTGAGCTTGGTTTCATGACCTTCAGAGACCCATCTGAACCTGTGATTTATGAGAAAATCAACTGATAATACCTTTTACCCTAAATTGACACAGATAAGACTCAAAAGCAGCCCTTCAAAAGAGGCTTTTAAGTCTTGAAATTATAATTTCTTATGATATAGGAATATTACATTCTTCACAGGGAACTGGCTCCTTTATGCAAAGTTTGTAGTCCGTGGTATAGTTGCAATACATTATTTTTAAAAAGATTGAGTCTTCTCAAAACTTGACATAACTTCCCATTCAGAAAAAAACAAAAAACCACACACAAGAAAAGAAAATCAACAAGAACCAACACCCCTTCCCCCCCCCAGTCAAAAACCTGTTAACTATCTGCTTAAATTTACTTTAAAATTAGTCTTAAACACATGGTTAGAATTAAGAAAATATTTTGCTTGTTTCACTGATCAAATATGTGAGTGCATTTACAAACTGCTGCCTTAGGGAAGGTGATCACAGAGTGTCATGTACAGGACAGTAAAGGTAACTCCATTTCAGTAAAATGAATGACTGTAGGCCTTTAAATGCCAGTACACTTCTGGCTGGGTGTGCACTTCAACCTCCTGTGGCTGAGAGGGTGCTTGGCAACCTGATCAGAAGGCAAATTATTTTTTTTTCCACATATGGGCTATAATGGAGGTTAGGGGTAGTATTTCAAACCAGTAATCTCTTTCTTTTGGTGTTAAATCACCTGCCTAAAAATTAATTAAGCTTTTTTTTCCCCAGCAGAGGAAAAAAGTTTTGTCAATCCAAAACATGTGTAAGAGAAGAGGAGTAAATGAAAAGTTCTGCAGTGTTACAGTCAATTTACAGCCTTGTGGGATTTTGTCTTATCTGGTAGAAATCAGAAGTGTCTGGTATCCCCTAACTCTGGCTTTCTAGGGCAAGACGTAACTGGGGTTGCAACTCTGGGGTGACAGCTGTGAGTCACATCTCACCCAGAGGTGATTCTCTCAGGGACACCTGCCCTGGCCTGCATCTCCCCAGCCTTTGGAAAGAACCAGCACATTTTCTGCACTCAGGAAGTCTCACAGGATGAATCGTCACTGAGAGTGGAAGACCAGTTGTATGTTTGATAGTTCCTGTCATTTAAACTAATTTTTGTCTTGGATGAACATTTAACAAAAGAGCATATCTAGCACCTGGGACCAGCTCCTTTGAAAGGGCAGTTCATTTCCCTTCTCCTTCCCCGTTGCCATGGTTGCCATCACAGCAGGACTTGGCCTCAGACACAAAATCACTCATGTAAGAGAAAGGCTACGAAAACTCCTGAGGTTTGAAACTCACTCACAAACCCAGTCCAAGCCAGTCCCAGTATATTGACCTTCCAGGCATATTGGAGAGCCCCTTTGTCACTAGCTCAGAGAGAAATCATCAGGAAACTGTGCAGGGGGTTTCCAGTGACCTGGAGGCTTCTCCAGGGCTTCCCCATCAGTGAGGACCCCAAAGCTGCATCCCAAAGGAATTAAGGGCCATCACAAGTCTCACTGCTTTCTACACCAGATGCAAGGAGCAATCCTTAACCTGACATCTTTGCATCAGAGAAGTGTGCCATTTAAGAAAAATCTCAGACTCCACTAACAAGAAAAAAAGCAAATAAAAAGCCTTTTAACCACACAGACCATTCCTTCTCTGGGGAGAGATGGAGAGAAGCAGCAAACCATACATGCAGTTCTTAGCGACACTGCTTAAAATAGCAAGGGAAAGCAATCAGACACTAAATAGAGCTGAGATTCTATTGAAACATAGGGTTTTGAACATACTTTTACCTACAGAAGTAGATGTGTTAATTATCGGACAAAACAGCTTCAACTTTTTATCACTGATTTATATTATCTCCCTTCTAAATTTTTTGTTTCTAATAGGATGAGCAGGTAAGTAAAAATAAACATAAAAATCCGCTTATGATACAGTGCAAATGATTTTCTCTCTTCCCCACTGCATGCCCCAAATGGTGATAGCAGAATGCCATGTAATACCTAAGGTGAGGCAGAGAAAAGTAAAACACTGGCTAATCCAAATAACTCCTGCCTCTCAATGCTCAGCTGAATTCTCTACGGAGGAAACCTGCCTTGATGACTATAACTTACCTCTTCTCGATGTTCTTCTCCAGAGCGCTGAACATACCACCTAATAGAGGCTTGCTGGGACTTAGGAGTACATTCCAGAAAAGTTGAATTAAATTCAATGCCAAAAATCACCTTTTCATCAGCAGTTTCATGACTAATGCCTGGAAAGCAAACATGGTACAGGAGATTAACCCTGACCTGCTTTTTAAAGCAATGGGAAAATAGCCTGATTCAGAACAGATGCTATAAGAGTGAGTGAATTATAAAAAAGCAAAAGGAAACTTAACTTTTAGCTTAAACTATAACTATGAGGATTTAGAGGCGGCTGCTAACCTTCCTTCAGTGCAACTGGTTTTTAAGGAGGTCAATAAAATCTGTATCATGAGCTTGCTCCATTTTAAAGTTGGGGCTTTCACCTTTGAGGAATTTAAAATCTGACCTGTAGTTTTCCTTTAAGTAATGCAACTACTAAACCTGAGCTAAACCTGCTGAAGTTAGATTGTATGGTCTGGTTTGTTCATCCCAAGCACTTTAAAGGAGTCACACAGCTAAAGTAAACTGAAGTTTGCCTCCCTTCAGTGTAATCTGAAATGCTCTGTAGTATGTTTCAGACCAAACACTGAAGGAGCCATGAGGAACTCTGAAATCCTTTCTTGGTCTTCTGTAAATCTGAGCAAATAATTTCTAATCTCTGCATCTTCATTTTTCTTTCTAGTCCACTTTATCTGCATCTTATCTACCTTAGTGTGAGACTTAAGCTGTTTCTTATGCCCTGTGAATAACAGAAAGGAAGGTGAAAGCAGTGGTGTCTCCTGAATCAAAAGTTAGCTCCATGTCAGAATTAAAACAATTTTGGATCATGCTTTCAGTATAACAAGCACCTATGTGAGTTTTATGGAAATTCAAGCTCTCTGCATTATTTCCATGTGTCACTAAGATTTCAGGAGAGCCAAACAACTTCATGCAGCCAATGAAGTCTCTGGGAGAGAACCTCACACAGCGGAGCACTGAATTTAAGTAAGTTTGGGGACCACAATATTATGAATTTTCACAAATGGCCTGAATAAGCCAAGAGCCTGGAGTGACACAGGTCAGCTTCATGGGTTTACGGCACACAGGAGTCACCCCCGGTGGATAAAATTGCTATTGGTGGCCCTATGTCAGGGCAAAGAATTAATACCAAATTCTGTGCTACAGGATTTTAGATTTGTTTAATAAAGCTAACTCTTCCAGTATCTCTTTATCCTTCCAGGAAAATGTGACACTGTCAGCCTTTCTTCTAGGGTTTCTATAACCTTGAGCTTTGCACAGTCTCAGATATCAGTGTTTGGAGAGTCATGGCAAGCAGCAAGCAAGGAAATTCTGGCCCTTGGGATGAACAGAAATTTTGTCATTGACTTTGATGGAAATGAGATCTTACCCTGACTTTTTAGCTATGTCTGCAAGCACACATGTACAGTCAGAGCCCTTTAGACTGTGCAACAGACTTCAGGCTTTGATCCTGTGGCAAGCAGCTCTGATTTCTGCACTGCCTCCCACCGAGGTATGCAGCAGGCACCCAGCATTGCAGCGGCACGGAATAACTGAAGATCAATGGGAAGGGATGGCTTGTCCCAAAGCCAGTGCTCAACGTGGTGATACAATCAATACTGTTTTGTCTGGATTGTTCACTTTAATAAGCAGCTAGAAGAACCCCAGACAAAGCCATGGTTGGGTTTGAATGCTATTCATTTATTTTATGCTGCCACAGAGATTGCTGTGTAACCGCAGGGTTTCATACTGACATTGCTCGCTGAGAGAGAAGGGCTGCAGATGCCAGAGAAGCAGCCAGACCCTTTGGCATCTGAAAAGAGGGTGTGGGAAAGGGAGGGGGAAGTGGGCAGGGAGAAAGGGATAGGTTCTTGTTAATAACAGGAGCATTTAAGTAGCTGTGGGAAGGGGAAGGGGCTGGTTTGGCAGCTGCAGCTCAGCCTTGGGACCTGTGTCAAGTGGCAGAGGGGAGATGGCATGTTCCCCACTCACCCCTCCAAGCTTCCTTGTGGGATTTGCTGCCCCGTTTCTGGATGGAACATCATGCACATCCCATTCACTACTTTCAGGGGTGTGTGATGTTTTGGTGTCAGGAGCACATCTCCCTGCCCCATGTGAGTGCTGGGGAATGTCACCCATGAGGGATGCAAGGGTGATATCCCATGCTGGCTGTTCCTTTCCAGCTCCAGCTCTGAAAATTTAACTATGGGAGGGGTAATGGATATGAAGTGTGGGAAAGGCAGCTGTTGCGTTGAGCTTAGCAAGTTTTTGGAGACAGAGACCCTCACAGCAAAATCTGCTGCCTAAGTGACAAAAGAGCAAGAAAGGTGAAAAATACTCACTGTCTTCCACATCCCAGCACTGTGCAACTGGGTCTCCATACTTGACATCCTGCCTTCTGGCTCGCCTATGGAAGAGCATGCAAACTTGTAAGACTTCAGACATAATTGCTGGAATGCAACAACAAAATACAGAGGAGCTCAGCAGATGTGGACTTGCACTGCTCCCATCCTACTGCTGACAATTACAGTCTTAACTAAAACCAGCCTCACCCTCAAAGCAGCATGTGGCCTAGAGAGATTTGTACAACTGACATCAAGAGAAGAGCCTGTGATTTGGGAAAACCACTGGGAGGAGAAAGAGAAAAAGAGAGAGAAAATTATCTGCCTAAAATAAGGAGTATGTAATACAGTGACAGAAAGAGTGTCTAAACTCGCTTAGACCAGCATGGCTTTCCTGGTGGGGTAGACTGTGTTGCAAATACCTAAAAACATTTCATGCTGTAGATCATGAAAAAGATCTGAAGTTCAACAGGTGATACACAAAATTGAGTTCAGGATTAGCCCAAGTTAATACTGCCTAGTAAACCAATCATTAAAATGAAGAGAGAAAATAATGTATTTTAGTTTGTTAACAAACAGCTGACAAATCTGGTTATCTTTCATATTTATGGACAGAAAAAACGTAAGACAACAGTCTGAGATGATCTACTAACTTGACTGCCAATCTCTGGGTGTGTTACATGAACTCATTGTGATTTACTGTCATTTCAGTGTAATAGTGCTAAAAAAGAGTAAACTCTTCCTCTGTGTATGATTGCATTTGTCTCCCAAGAGCTACGAGAAAAATGGAAACTTTTTCAATTTTTCAGTAGAAGAATTGGAGACCCAGGAAAGAACTGGTTCTTTCCTCACAAGCAGCAGCAGTGGGACCTCCTGTGTGCAGAGCAATGCCTCTGAAGGAGAGCACGTTGCCAAGGCTGATCTGTCCACTGAGCAAAAGCTGTAGACATGCTGGAAGCATAGACTTCAGCACAGAAGGAAAACATTCAAGTAACTGATCTACTGCAGGATTCCCAGGGCCAGTCACCCATCCTTTGTTTTGGAACCACGGACTTTTGGCCTTCCCTTCAAACTGCACATCTGTTAAAAAGCATGGACCATCGATTTCCGTGTCCCAGCCCACCCCAGACTTCAGCAAGCCTCATGTGTCACTAACTTTGCAGTGAGCCTGAACACTTGCTTTTCTCCTTTCATTTATGCTTCTCTGAATTTAGTTTACTTTGGCTATGAGGGAGAACACATAAAGTTCCCTGACACCATGACATGATAACTTACGAGTCGTTAACTTCAATGGCTCAGGACCCAGCCCTGTGACCCCTAAGGTAGGAAGTGTCATTCCAGAGCCTGAGCTCAGACCGCAACCTCACTGCAAGAAATGCTGTCAGAAGGACTTTGTCCGAAGGGAAATGAAGAGGCTGTGAAGGACCCTGGCTCCAGCTAAATGAGCCAAAAACTTCAGGAGACACATCCAGCAGCTGAGGCAGTGCACTGCTAGACCCTGCAGCATGCTCTCCCTCCATCCAGACCCAAGGTGCTGTCCTAGCTGGGTCTAGCTGGTGGGTACAGAAAATTCAGATGAAGCTTCTTTCACTGTGGAAAGACTGCTCCCAATATGGTCAAATCATGGTACTTAAACCTCTGTCTCCCTCTCATGGCTAGACCACAAATACAATTGTTGGGTTAGGTCAGGGAATTAAGTATGTTTTATTACTGACCACCTTGGGATACTATGTTAAACTCTACTTTCTAACTACTTTGATTTCGCACTGCTATGAAAAGAGCTTAAGAGACGCTCTTGCATCTTGGGCAGAGTTAGCCACAACCTGGACCTCCAGATGAGCATCTTGTGCCTTAATGCATTCAGCATAAAAAAGGAAAGTGATGGATTTATGATGTTAGCTGCAGCAGCCAAGTTACTGTCACACACACTTAAACAAAGCTATGTTGTCTTCACAGCTCTTCGAGCAGAAATGTGAAACATGGCCAGAGTATGATCACATTTTAAGGCAAATGATATGCTAAGTAAAAAGGCAACAAGTTATGAATTGGAACATCTAAAATTCTTGCAAGGAGCAAGATCTTTTACAGCATGTCTTGTTTTTTTCTTACCTTTTGGAAGTGGGGGCATATCTGGAACAAGAGTTTCCATCCCAGGCACAGTATGGGTCTCTGGCAAGGCAGCAGTCTGCACAAGCCTTCCCATACGTGTGACATCTGTGCAGAGAGAGCTGAACCAATCCATCCCTGGAACCAATGTACAATTGTTGCTGCAAATCAGGCAAAGCAAATTAATTAGGAGTGTTCCCCAAGTAGCCAGTGTAAAAAGTTCCCTTCTTCAGTGCCACAGTTGCAGACTTTTAACCTTATCCCAGATTTTATAAAACAAGGGAAAATTCCTCCTTGTCTAAAATGTTTCTCAGGGCCCAGTGTGAACTGGCCAGTGCCCACCCATCCCAACAACACAGCAGAGAGGAAAGGGGACTGCAGTCCTGGAAAGACATCAGCGCTCAACACCCTCACACATTTAGATCTGTGCTATAGTAAAAAATCAGAAGGAAACCACAGAAAGAATGGGTTAATAACACATTTAAAAATGAGGAGCTGGATAGTCACGATGCTAACAATCTGGGAACTAGGGGTGACCTCGTGTGAATAAACTTCACGTTCTGCTTCTGATCCTGAGGTAGGATGGGGATAACATTTCTCCCCTCTCCCCACCATGTGAGTGGATTGGCTGTGGAGCCAAGGGTGGTCCAAGCTGGAGCTGGCTCATGCAACACTTCCATCTGGCCTGTCACCTTTTTTCATGGGAGATGGGACCCAGCTGCGCTGTGCGTGCCTGAAAGGCAAAATACCTCCTCCCGTGTGAGGGAGCCGTGTTGTGCCAGAGCTACTCTGGCCACTTCTGCGGGTCAGGGAGGGGTAGCTCTGGTGTCACACTGTCTCCTGAACACGCACGGAGCCATCACAGAGCTTGGAACTGCCATAAAACCATTTCCCATCAGGAGACACCGCGCTGGGAATGGCCCCTGCGCTGCCAGGGTTGGACCACCCAGACTCAGGCTGCAGTTTTAGGGGAGGGGGACTGGTTGTGTGCATACAAGTTTTAGCACAGTGAGGCCCTGATCTCTCCTGACTACTAATAAAAATAAAAACAATAACAGTAATAATAATTTATTGCTAGATTGTAAAGAGACAAGTATTTCTGGAGGCCGGAAAAAGAACGTGCATTGGTTTCACTTACAAATCCCACCACCACATGACTAAAGGTTTGTTTCCCTGAATAATTACCAGCTTGGGTACACAAATTACTGTTTGTAAGCAAACAGGAATTAGGCAGGCAAACAATTTCAAATATATCTCCTTTCTTCCAGTTACATTTTAAAAGCCATCCATGGAAAGCTTGGCCACTAAGCAACAGGGGTCACCTGAAGATAGGTGTTCATTTTACCCCATATCCTCCAGTAATTAAAAAAGCTTATGATTACCTGTTTCTGAGAAATCTCCATGGTTGAGATAAATGAAGGGTGCTGAAAAATAAATTAGCAAAGTGTATTAGTTTACAAATTCGCTGTTCTTAGTGAAAAAGAGAGCAGAACTTAACACACAATAAGCAAATGAAATTACAGGCTCATTTGCTTGGTATTAACTAATATGAAGAAAACAAACCCCAATAGAAAATTCATGCTTCCAAAAAGAAATCCCATAAATTCCCCCAGCTGGAAGAGGGGAATTAGCTTTAATTCTGAGAGTTTGCTATCTACCCCATTCTGGGCAATGAGCCTTCACATCAACTTTAGTTCGTATTAAGCACTATTTGAAAGGCTTAGGTGCCATTCAAGGGATACATAGGCAGATCTCTGCACTAGGATGTATTTCATGGCTACGAAAGACAGTGCAATTTTTGCCCGTGACTGATGTAAGAACAGCACAAAGCTCAGGGAATTATCTATCACCCAACAGAAGATTAATCTAAGCCTATTGTTTAATATTAATGCAGTTTGAGGAAATAAGGCATGTTTTTTCAGCCACTAACCCCTTCAGTTTTCTGGATTCAAAAGCACAGAGGTAGCAGTTATAAATGTTACCAATAAAAATGTGAAGGAATGCCTGCTGAGTAGAAAAAAAAAGACCTCTTTTTTGTTTTAAATATGATATGGCATATTTTCCCTTGACGTTATGTTTTAAGAATGCAGCAAATTGGTGCACATACTGGAACTGCTCATTATTTGGCAGGCCACTGAGTAATCTTGGTATTTTCTGAGTGATATTTATAATTGGTGTCCAAGACAGTGGGAGGAAGACAGAGATCCTTTAAATCAAAGTTTCATCATACACATGATATATCAAAAGGCATATGGAGAAATGAACTCTTTGAAATAATTGTTAATGATCCTGTGCTTACACTTGACGAAGTCCCAAATTCATTTATTCAGTATGGACAACCATTTGGGCTATATAGAGCACATAGGAGAGAGGATGTGTGAGAAAGTAATCAAAATGCCATGGATGCAGGCAAACTTCGATGGAAAAGCAAAGTGAAAACTGAAGAAGAGCTAAGCAGCATGAGAAGAAAGCAAAGTGAGAATGCAAAGAATGAAGAAGAAACTAATAAATGGAAAAGAGAATCAGCAGGAAGACAAAGGTTTCCATTTTTCTGATGTAAAAGTATGTTGATGTCAGCTCCCTCACCAGCACTGAAGTTAATCAGAAATTGTGCCTGTGCAACAAAAAGAATCTTGGGCTTTTTACAAGCTGTATTTATGAAGAAATCATTGGTGTTAGCAGGGCTCCAGTTACAGAAAAACCAAATCAAAATGGTCAAAAATACTGAGTCAGCCTTCACCAATAAATTAAAGTACACTGATAATCAAAGCTAACTTCTTGTTTGTTTTCCTTATGTTTTCAATTCCTAATGTTGCTATTTTATAGCCTTTCTCTACACCCATGGAATTTTGTGTGTTTGTTTTTTAAAAAATATAATTGTACCTAGGATACTCCCAATACCAATTGGGCCATAGAAAATTTCACATTAAAAATACAAGACTACTATTTTAATATGTATAAATAATAAAAAATGTGGGCTCATAATAAGGTTTCAAACTAAAACAAAGCAGGATAAATGAGACGTTCTACCAGTTTGAAAAATCACGGTCTGTTTGGTTTTGGACATTTTTCAATTGACTTGCCCAAAGAATACCAAGGCATTTAAAAATTTACATAGCGTCCCTCTGGAAACTTGAACTAGTTCCAGTAAACAAACAACCAGACAGACAAAGACAGTTTGGGCCATGAAGTCCCCTGAATAATATTTAATTGATGTTGTGGCTATTAATGCTTACCTTGAATATCTGCAGCTCTTCCAGGACCACCTCCTCCTTAGTCCACTTCTCCTTTGTGATACTCACAACTTTCAGGACTGTGCCTACATCTGAAACAAATGTGCCTCATGTAAAACCCACAGGTATGTTTCAATATGCATGGGCCACTCCATTTCCTGCTCCTTAGATAAAGCTACTCCATCAGGGTCGTTGCTTTCCAACCACATCTATCCCCACTGCACCTCCTGCTGCCTGCAGAGCTCCCTCCATACAGTGCATTTATGGTTTTACTGTATGGCCGAGCCAACACAGTCACAGGCTGCTCCTGGCAGGGATGGCCCAACTCTCCTGCTACACAAACACACAAACACAGACAAGCACGTCCATGCTGCCAGCTACAAGTTTCTGCACATTTCCCTGAGCCAGTACTGGGGTCCAACCAACCCCAAAGAGAGCCAGCTCAGGGGGCTAAATTGGCAGAAAATAATTTCCTCTTTTTTGTAGAATTTATTTGCTTCCAGTATAGCTCCTTAATCAGAAGTAAGATTCATTTTAATGCAAGGAGTTAAGTAATGCACTTTTTAAATTTATTTTTTCATTTAAGGATTTAAAAAAAAAAAAAAACCCTCCATTTAGCATCAAAATCTTAATTTAATCATTACTTATTTGGAATCATCTAGAGAATTTTTTTAAAGTTAAATCTATTCATCAATTTTAACCTGAATTCCTGCTTGGTGTAAAAAATAGCTGCTCATTTCATGTCAGACCATTACACATTAGTGAACCTTGAATGGCCTTAAAAAGAACTCAGAAATTGCTCAGGGGAAGTGGGCTGGGTGCTGGGATGTGGAAATGACACAGTGCAGCTTAGTCCTAAGCTCCACACATAGTATTGAAATAATGAAAAATGATACATTATAAGGGAAAGAATGAGATTTTCTTTCTTCTTGTCCAAAACTACTGAAGTTCATATTACCAATCAAAGCCAAATTATTGCAGTTTTCCTTATGTATTAGAGCTTTTTTTCCGAGTTTTTTTCACGTAACTGCCAAAGCCTGCACATGTACAAGTTGGTTGTACATTAAAACATATAATAAGCTACTGATCTTCTGCTGCTCAAAATCTCCCGGGTTATTTGTTATATCCATATTCAGTCTCTCTATATAACTGAAATTTTATCTTTGAGTTCACTTTTTTCCTTACAATGAGTTTAGAGGATAAAACAGAACAAAACCATGCACTTACAGAAAGGAAAACTCACTTTTAAGGAAGGCATTGCAGAAAAATAAATGTCTGGATATTATGGAGTGCCATCTAGTGACTGCATGGTACTTGCTGGCCTTGATACCTCTAAACCTCACCACTTACACTTGAGGAGTTTGTCTCAGTGCCAGGTAGGAACAGTTAAACTGGGAGTATTCAGGAGTATTCAAGTTGCTGGTCTCTCAATATAATTTTATTTCCATGAAAAACTTTAAAATGGAGGACAGCAAGCATCTGAAAGCAAACTCTACAGCCACCAAAAAAATATTTTGTACATTTTTACAAGAGAACTCATCTTCTCAGACAGTTATATTTCAAATTACTTTTTTTCACTCTTATCAGTAGAAAAGTAAGTTGTAGTGGGCACTCTGAAATCCTAGGCATCACACAGTTTGGGAATGGGTTCCTTTTCCTTTGTTGACTATATTAATATTGCTCTCAGAAAGCAACAAGGATTTTCCATCATCATGCCTAAAGGTCATCCCCAGCCTTCTCAGCCAGCAGGGGAGAAAACAGCACTTAAATGGTCCTTTTTTATGAAACTGCTTTTTTCTCTGACACCACTGTACTAATTTGGGATCACAGAGGGTCTGTGACATTGTCTTTTTTTTGGAAGATAAGAGTTGTGAAATGGATTTTGCTGAAAGACATAAAAGTTCC
This sequence comes from Machaerirhynchus nigripectus, assembly GCA_013397975.1. Taxonomy (NCBI): domain Eukaryota; kingdom Metazoa; phylum Chordata; class Aves; order Passeriformes; family Dicruridae; genus Machaerirhynchus; species Machaerirhynchus nigripectus. Next base: position 59,463 of record VZRQ01006372.1, on the reverse strand, counting down.
GAGAGAGAGGCTATCTGTAGGCTCCTTTGTGGGGTAACACAGACAGAAAACTCTTCAAGGCTGAGACAACCCACACTTCATAAGAGAAAATGCTCTGTGACAATTCACTCCTTCCCTCAAATTACTTCACAATAGCCATACATATCAAATTGTGCTATATGACACAAAATTTGCTCATAGGCCAGATAAAATGCTGTTCAGCCTAACAGCACCAGGGTAGGAGTCAAAATGAAACTTAATTTCTCTGCAGCTCATGGCAGTAGCTCATCCGCTGCACATGGATAAACCTTGTCACCTCCGTGTAGCTCAGTTTCACCTTCTCTGAGATGGGGGTAATGGCAGTGACCTCCTTACTAAAGCACTCAGATCTACCAGTGAAAACTGCTTTATAAGAGCAACACAGAACGAGAGTGAGAGAATGCTCAGGTATGGAATAAGAACAAAACCACCAATGGAGTAATGTGGTGGATTATTACTTCAGAAATGTTATGAATAGGTAAATTGATATTCTTTAGCATACCTCGCTCTTGGGTGATTCATCCAGTGATTCTAAATTTAATTACTATGCTAAAGCTAGACCTTTTCCTTAAGGCATTTATCTATTATAAAAATGTAAATAGATGCATAATTATCCACAGAAAAATGGCAAAGCCGTTTTTTCCCTGGCAGAGTAGCTTAACTTCTCTCTGTTCAATCCTGGTTGTCACATTTGGAGCTATCACACTGCTAATTTATATCTTTAAAATTAGTTGAGTGGAATTGTTGCCTTAGGCTCCATTTGAAATCCTTCTTAACTGCTCAGCATCACATGAGATAAAATGCTGAAGCACCCTGTCACTACTGACAGTAAGAAGTGCTCCTTGAAGCTATCAAGGTAATTCTCTTTTCTTTTAATAATTTTGTTGACGTGCTTCCAGCAGACCACAATGTAATGTAAAGACAGGTACTGAGCACTACTTGGAGGGTAAGAAAATTCAGGTACTCTGATCCCTACATCACCTAGGCAGCAGGAGGCATTAAAATCCCAAGCGTAGTACTATCTTAAACTGACAAATAATTTAATTTCAGCACTTGCATGAAGACCCGAAACCGAATCAGGAGCACCTGTATGCTTCCTGAAGCTGCATGCATAGGAAGAAGATCTTAGTCTAGAGGATTATTCAGGTTTATTCAGGACCTACTGGACCAAATTTGTTCTAGAAGGATGTGGTTTGCGCACAGTGGTAGGGGAAGTTCTCTCTCATACCTGTTCCTAGGAAAATGACATCATACTGCCCGTCCTCCGCCATGACGTGGTCCACCACGATCTGAGTGAGACGATAGTCCACGTTGATCCGCGTGAACACCGGGGCTCCCGTCACCGGGTACACCGATTTGTACATCAGTGGGTGCCGTCTAATGAAGCTAATGACTTCATCAGGAAAGTCTCTGGTAGACTTTATGAGAGGATCATAGGTTTTGCTTGGACACTGAATGAGAGAGAACAAGATGAGAGGAGTTTTAGGAAAGAAGTACAAGTAGAAATCAGGTTTTCCACAGTAACATTTGTAAAGACAGTAATAATCACATTTTTTCAGTGATTCTTCTCCTCCCAAAGTAGCACTTGGTCACCAACACCTCATTTTTTGGAAAGAATTGCTTTAAAACCAGATAAATTCTCAGGATGGGCTCAGGATGGGTGCAGCGAATTCCTCCTCCTTGCTCCCTGCCCTACTCACAGGCAAAATACCACGTTTGGTTTTTTACACAGACGAGAGTGAGACCCAAGGAAAGGAGATCTGTTGTGTTCTGAGGATTCACTTCTGGGCACAGGTAGCAGCACAGTTAAATTTGTTGCAGGCTTGTGCAGAGCAGAGCAGGTGCCAGAGCAGGGGCTGCCAACAGCGAGCCTGGGCTGCCCTCCCGTGGCTGCTGCTGGAGGAGCTCACATACTTTAAGTGCTTGATGCACTTAAGTGCATCTCAAGCTTTTTCTGCTTTCAGTATCTCTGCTCCTCTTTCCAAAGCTGAGTTTCTGCCTGAGTTTCTGCCTTTGGCCTGAAATCAGAGGCCATAACTTTTCCCTGCATATTGCCTGAAATAAATTAATTTTCAGTGGACTGTACCTCCCAAACATCACATTTATTTTTTTCTAAAAAAAAGGTGTATCCTCCAGATGCCAGACAATCCCTGTGGCTCATTATTTCTCAAAATTGACTTCCTTACTCATTCACAGAGCTGACACTCTTGACCAGACCCACGGCTCAGATGCTTCAGCATCCTTTTCTCTAGCTTTTAACAGTCACAGTCTCATCCTCTTCCGGTTCAGATAACTGCTCAAGAATTTGGTCCTTCAGACATGTCCCCATGCTGGGGTTCACTGCCACTTCTATTAGACCTATACTGACAAACTGGTCACTCCAGCTGTTTCTCTGGCTTACACAAAGTTGGTTCTAACACACCTTGCCTGAAGACTACCCACAAACCTACCTCTTCAACCTCCATTAGATTTTTCCCTTCTGTGCCTTTTGGGGCAAGCACAAGCATGTATCTGCAAGGTGTTTCATTTTGGTGACACATGATCTCTCATCACCTATCTCTGTTTTCCTTCCAACAGCTGTTTGTACCCCTTTTCTGTCCCTTCTTTTACAATTAATCTCGAGTCCAAGTCTGAGAAAACTTCTGTTTTAAATCTGGAGGCATCTAGATGGGTTACTGGGAAACTATAATCCTGGATAAGATGAAATGGACACATTATTCCAGTTGGTGACAACCTTTCACATATAAACTATCGACTGCTTATTTTTTACTATTTTTAAAGAAGTAATCCCTGTGTTTACTGCCAGGTGGAGCTCTAACACAGCCTGTGAAGAAAGAAATGAGATCAGGTAATGGCTCTGTACTCTATCAAAGATTTGTGGTGAAGTTGCTCTACAGTCCTCCTTCACAGCAATTTTTGACGGAGAAGACTTCAGTTCACATTCCCAACTATGCAGTTTGACATGTTTTGACTCTATGGTGCCGGTTAAGGGCTTGTGGTTAGGATTTCTTCCACTATGTAAGGCAGAGCAGCAACTAAACAGGAATTTCTGACTGAGGAAAAGCTTCACAAAAGTATCTGAGACTACCTGTATATTCAGAAACAAAACAGGCCAGTGAAGCACAGACCAGCTAACGTTCTACATCCACATCTATGGCCACATCTGAAATGTCTTTTGGGGCTAATTCCTGGTCTACTTTAGACCCCAAACACCGCCACAGCACTGCCACAGGAAGGGTGCCACTTGGAGCATGCCCATACTATGGCAAAGCCCATTGTAACATTCAACAAAAGAGTGACTAGGGGTCTGCACTTGAACCTGACCTCTGGTTTTAGTTTACAGAGCTGTAGCCCAGTGATCAAAGAGTCTGCAGCTTATTTCCACTCCTTGCCTGAACTGAATATTATGGCTATCTAGAGAGCTAACACACTTCGGGCAAGTGTCCACTTGCTTAGTGTTGTTTCAGTCTGTGAGAGTTAAGCCTCTGCCTCCCCATCTTCACAAAGGATCTGAAATGGTTTATTGAAAAATGTCTGAAGCCCCTGGATCACCTAATAGCTTTTGACAATTTCCCCATGGACAGTAAACCTGTGCCAATGTGAATTAAGATAAATACCATTGCATAGTCATTTCTGTTTCACTGTACAATTCCATTTATGGCTGTGAAAGAAGAGACAAGGAAAAAAAAAAAAGCTTTGTACTGTCCTGTGTTCACCACTCAGAAGACATTCCTTGAAGATACAGTAGAATACAAGTAAGAAAGAAGAAAAGTAAAGTCCTGTTGCAAAAACCAGTTCCACTGGAAACACATACTGCAGGGAGCTATCCCTAGGGAGTTTGTGCCAGCAGTCCTGTAAGAACTTCACCCTCTGGCTTTCTGGGTATCATCTCCTACATTCTGTTTTCTGCTGTGCTTTTACGAAGTCTTTGCAAGGTTACATCCTTGAGGTGGGCTGTATTCAGCTTGGCTTTTGAAGATAATACAAGTAGAATAATTTCACAAAGATATATGACTTTGGGACAAAAAAGAACTTTGGGATAAAAAAAAGGATGTTTACCTTTAGAGGTGTTGAACAAAAGTTTGTTGGGATAAATAGAGAGAAACATGTAGTAACTTTAATTGTCTTTGGATCAAAGTTTTGCATTAATTTATTCTATACAGGATGAGAAACAAATTCACTCCTTTGACTTCCCAACCATGCAATAACTCTCTTCCCCCTCACGGTGGACTAGAGGTTGATTTTGCCCTGTATGTCCCTTTTCTGTGGTTCACGTTCTCACTCACTGCTCAGAGTCACAGTCTGCATCTACTGCAAATTTGCTGACTGCTCACCTATTAACAACTCAGTTCCAGAAGCCCAATTTCTACATGAAAAATGGGAGTAGCACCTTTGGTTTTAAAGATTTCCTAGATTTTTGCCAAAAATGCATCAACAGAGGAAGATGAGAGCAGCAACATCACTTAAGAAAAACCACTGGGATAAGATTTCTGACAATATGGAATTATAGAGCTGCTACAGCAATCCCAAACACAAAAACCCTACCATGCATGATACAGGCAAATCTTCTGCCAGCTTGCATAGTTAATTTAGTAGAAAGAAGGACCAAGGGTTTGATCCAGAGATCTGCTTGAGTCAACAGGGCCTTTTCCAATTATTTCAGCGGGCTTTGGATCCTATCCTAAGACAGCATGACCACCAAGAACAGCTGGGCAGGTGTGACCCTGTTATGCTTGGCCAAGGGAGTTATTTCCAGAGGCATCACTCACTGTGGCATGATGGATGGAACAGGGGAATGAAAAAGTCATTTTGGCCACCCTTTGGCTAAGTTCTCAGGCAGTTGTTTAAAGCCGTGTCCACCCATCTTTGCAGAACAATTCCTGTAGGCTTGTGCTTCCTTTCCTAGCAATCAGTAGGATGTGGGATGGTCAAGTGGGTGAGTGAAACAACCTTTCATGTCTGAAAATGTGAGTTCACATCCTGTTGCAGGTCTCATGATAGCAATACCGGTGTTCTCTGCCCAGTTCATAGTTCATTTATTCACATCATCAGCACCAGATGCTGTCTCAGATATGTGACATCTCCCACTGGGGACAGTAAGATATTGGCTTTTATATCAAATGTCATGGGAGTAGGTTGGCAGAGCTGTTTCATGTAGACTACAAGAGAATCTGGCTTTATGAAAGTTCTCATAACACTATCACTGTGCTCTCTCAGCAACTGCAGCTTTTGCTGTAGGGTGGGATTCATCTCACCTGACCTAGATTCTTATCCTGGCTGCATGTAAACTGCAGAGGGGTGCCTATCTTTCTCCTTCTGATAGAGAATTCTAAACAACCAGCTCAGATTTTATGCTCTTCTTCTAGATAGTTCATATAAAAAAAAATTAATTACATTAAATCAGTCAAATTAGTACCACTAGATAAGACTTTTCCAAGAAACTTGTTCACCATATAATCTATTTTTATGAGGTTGCTTAGGCCTTTGGTGCCATGAATGATAACTTGATAAAAATATATGTATCAAGAAATGAATGATTAAACAAAACAACCACCCAAAACAAACAAACAAACAAACAAACAAACACCCCCAAACCCAACAGAAACACAGTTGGAAGTACTAAGGGAATCTCTATTCAACTGCTGTAAAAACTCTGTGGTACAAATCTTTTGAAGAATCAGTAGTTACTGAAAGTTACTGAAATGCCTTCTGTGGGAACTCAGTTTGACAATAATCACTCTGGACTAAGTCCTGAACCCAGCTGATTTACAAAGATGCCTTCTGTTCCCTCACCTGTTATTTGTATCCAAATGTGGTCACAAGGTGGTAAGCTAAGGTTATTCTTTCTCAAATAAAAGCAAATACACACTAAATTAACACCCCCATACATATGTAAGCTTTTCTCATTTTTTCGCTTGTCTTATTAAATTTGCAGCTTAGCAGAGTGCTGGATGTGTGGATCTCACACAATGCTGAGACATACAGTGTGACTGTGTTAACATTATATGGGAAACATGGCCAAAATTTTCAAAGGCTGGTGCCAGAAGCTGGGCTCCTGAATAAACCTCCAATATGCCAAACTGGAGAGTGCTTCACACCATCCAGTGAACTCAGTTAAGAGCTGCTGGATCTAACACCTATTAAAACTGTGGCAATTATTTGGGAATCTAGCAATTAAGGTATGTAAACACATATCCTTTTCATTAATGATGCATCTGTAGTTCAGCAGTGCTGATGTCTACTGACAAACTGAAAAGAGAATGTTGTTCCTGGGAACTTCAAAAGGGTTTCTACTTACAAGTGTGCTGAAAATCCCAGTTTAAAAGCGTTTGCCACATGTATCCTTAGACCCACTTAACACTGAGACTTAAGCACTCACAGGGTAGGGCAGATTAAACATATTGAGTGCAGTAGGTATCTGCTTGCTTTTATAATGTCCAGGCTGGCAATTTTTATGGATTTCACAAGGAGAACTGAGAATCATGCCAGGAAGTCACTCTGGTGAGCATTGGAAGTATCCAGTATGAAACATGAAAGAGTGAAACATTTCTTAAAGCTCTCCCATACCAGGGAGTTAGATGTCTTAGTCTGGGCTTCCTTCCTGGAGGAGCTGTCCCTCATCCCAGGAACTCCTTGCTCCTTCCTGTTGAAGGTGTTTTACTTTTCAAAGGTAATTACCTCATCTTAGCCAAAACTAGTAAGTGTAAAGTCTTCCAGGCTACTAAGAAGCTGCCTTATCACTGATTCATCAAGCAAAAAGCAGATAAAAGAGAGGAACTACTTTCAGCCTCTCACTTCTGTGTTAAATGGGGACCTCCAACACAGCCAACGCACTGAACTTTGTAGAGTTTATAAAGAAATGCAAAGGCTGTGTCCTGAGGGTTTAAGATCCACCACTGAGGACTGGTGCAGGCTGCCAAGATGCCCAGAAGTACTTTAAAAATGGGGTACTCATAGATTTATGATCTTCAGTGGATTAGATGACAGCTGAGAGATGACTCTCAGGGCACGGGCACTTACATGCCATTGGAGGTTCAACCATAAGCCATTCTGAAGGTGGAACTTGGGTTCCTGAGAGGCCTAAATACCATGTGGCTTCTTTTCTGTACACTGATCAGAGCTGCACAATTCATTTTGTATTTGGACACACCTGCAAAAACCCTTAAAACTCCTCTACAAGATGAGTGAGTTGTGCCAGAAGGACTGAGCATTCAGTAGGGAGATTTTCATAGTAATCTTGCAGCTGCTCAGTGAGAGTGGAAGAAGGCAGGGTGAGGGAAGTTAGGTTTGTAGGAGACAAACAAACAGTGCAAATTTTAAATGCAAAATGAAAAATGCAAAACACATAACAGTGCGAACTTAAACTCACTCTTCCCCGCAACAAAAAGCACAAACAAACAAAAAATTTAAGTCCCCTATTATTTTTTTTAATGGTTTATATCCCACTGCTTGTGCAGGATTTGTTTTTGTGCTTGTCTTGAGCACTTTGTGTTGCTTTTCCATTTAACACACCTGTGCTGTTGATAGAAAAAGCTGAGAAAATTGAGCATTAATCTGAGGCTAACTGAGCTGAGACCAGCTGGGTGAATGAACTTGACTTTGCAGGTGGCACTTTGCAATTCTCTGCCAACCTCCACCATGAGGAAAGGTGACAAGGTTTGCAGCATTTCCAAAGGCTGTTATGAACTGGAAGGTGATTCATGTAGGGGAGAACAGGTTGGTAAGTAACAGGGGGTGTAGGAGGCTTTCTGAGGAAAAAAACCCATAAAGTGAAACATTTCACTTAATTAAGCAGCCCCATTTTACAGTAGGGAGATCAAAGGAGAGAGGAACTGGAGAAGCAAAGAATGCAGTCTGTCCCATAAAAGATAGGTGAAAGGGGAAGATAAGTCTAAAAATAACAAGGGAAACCTGTGCAACCCTCAATGTTTATGAACAAGCTTATTAAAGCAGCAAAACTAGCCAGAAGGGAGGACAGGGAAGGCATTTTGGCAGACAGTATTTCTCTGTGGCACAGCCAAGTCCCAGTGGGATGGACACCACATCTTGATCAGCCTGCACACTGGATTACCAGAAGAAATAAAGGAAGGGGTTTCACTGAAGAAAGGGAGAGAAAGCAACTAAGAGAGAAAAGGATGAAGAAGGATGAAGCTGAGTCAGGGGAGGTTTAAGTTGGATATCAGAAAAAGGTTCTTCACCCAGAGAGTGACTGGGCACTGGAACAGGCTCCCCAAAGAAGCGGTCCCAGCACCAAGCCTGACAGAGCTCAAGAGGCATTTGGACAATGCTCTCAGGTACTGAGACTCAGGTGTGACTCTTAGGTGTCGTGCATAGGGCCAGGAGTTGGACTCAATGATCCAGATGGGTCTCTTCCAACTCAGTTGATTCTATGATTCTAAGATTCCATGATTACAGGAGAATCTGAGGGGTTGTAAGGTAACTCGTTTAATAAAAAGAAAACACAAAGAATTCAAAAGTCCAGGACCGTATTCAGATCTGGAGCAGAAAGAGGTGAGACCTTAAATTCTTCAAATGGACATGAGCAATGTGCTGGGCTGCTTCTTGTAGCTAAGTGACTCATGCTACCAGATTCTTACTTTGCTCATTCAGAGCTTTGTTTTGATCTTTTCACAAATCAGATCAGTAACATATCTATACCCATCAAAAACATTTGCTGTTGCCTTGACTAGCATTTAACAGTCCTATGTTCTGCAGTAGATCAGACTGAGTGTTAATCTGTATGTTTAAACACTGTCATTCCTCTAAAAATCTGACCTTAATGACATTTACTCACCATCAGTGAAATGAGGATGCCTCCCTTGTACCCCATCAGAATTTCCAAACTGGCACTATGAGTTGCTGTGATACTGCAATGGTTACAGCTCAATAAATAATCTAGAAAATGTTTCTTCCTCCTAATTCACTGAAAATGTTGTTTAAATGCCTTCTGTGATTACTGGGAGGGAATTATGAAAACTCTGCTTCAGAATGCAGAACACACTTTAAAGAAAATTCTCCGTGATTTCTTTATTAATGGATAATTTCCTGAGTAAAACCCTAAGAGACTGGAAGAAAAGTGGATGCTTTATCTGGGGAAAGCTGCAGATATGCAAGTTCAATTTTTAAACAGCTAAAGAAGATAGAGCGAAAGCTCCCTTGGTTTTCAACCCATCCTTTGTGTTAGGGCTGCCTGCTTCAGGCTTTTTTTCTGTCTCTTTATTTTCAGCTTCCAAATGGAAATAGATTAGAAGCCTTGCCTCTGTTTAATTCCCGTTATTTCCACTTGCACTTTAATACCACTGAGAGAAGTTAAAGAGCTGTGTGTTCTGCAGTGTCAGTGCTGTGGAGTGTGCCAGAGGTCCCCTGTCACCGTGTCCAGGGGTGTTTTGATGACGGCAGGGGGCAGCCAGAGCCTGCCACAGCTCAGGGACATGAGCAGGCAGGGGCTGCTGCTGCCTGCTCCCCGCTCAACATTGCGAAGGCATGATGTCATGGTCGTGTTGGGAGTTTATCTCACACACAAATTGCCACAGGAAGCATTTTGTCAAAATTTCAAAATCAAAGTAGTCACAGTCTCTACAGTGAGCAGCTTTATTTACTTAGGAGATAAAGGCAGCAGTGCAGAAAGTTAAATTAGGGTACGCAGTCTCCTGCTTCTGTATAAATGCTGAAATGAAGTCAATGCATCTCTGAAAGCCAATCACCAAAAGAAATATATTTCCTAGAGTAGCCATTTTTAGACTTTGCCAGTAACTTAAAATATAGGAACTATAGAATCAGAGCAGTGTTGGCAATGCCAACTGCAGGCAACACTAACGAGGAGCTTAAATTTCAAAAATGTTCTGGTAACTTAAAAAGGGGTAGATTATCCTTCTTTGGCTTTGTTCTGAGCATTCCTGAACCACCTCACAGCAGGCAAGAAATGATGAAATTAATCTTTAAGGAAGAGCATTTCAGCATTCACGCTGCAGTGTTCTTCAAGGTTCATGCTGCTTCTTTTCCTTGCCTTTTAGCACTGTACTGCTTTTCCAGATCCCACCCTAAATCCGTTCATATCCAAGTTTGGCACAGCCCATCACAAGCCAAGAGCACAGCATGAATCTACTTATTTGGATACCCTATATTAAACTACCGAGCCTTAAGTATTTTGCAGTCTAGCTCACTAAGAGAACAGATAAAAAGCTATGCAGCAATATGTTTACCTCATCTATACAGTAGGTATTACAGAGATCTTTCTTATGGCAGTTCCTTCAGTAAATCCACTTCCCTTCTCAGTCCTTGGTCAGACAAACTCCTACAGAAATCCACTGACTATGATGGTTTGGAGGACTTTTAAGAAACTATTTTCTCACAGCCGTTACCAGGTGCTTAAAGGAAGCCATTGGAGAGCTAAGGGTTGGCTTATGGAAAATATTATCTTTAAACTTTCCAACTTTTACGATACTTGCAACTATGGATATTCAAATCAGTGATAAAGATCAGCACTGACATGCTTCAGCATGGCATGTTTCCTTCCTTTTGAATCCCAGCTCAACCATGTGATGGCTAATACACTCAAAAATGCAATGAGCTTATGACCCATCTATCTGTGCCGAGTGTTCATCCTTATGGGGCACTCTGAGTTTTTCAAGAGAGTTATTTTAATCTCTTTAGATGCCATGGGACCAGCTATTGTTCTTGCTGGCACCATTTTTGTTGCTAAAATTAAATTCATCTGAACTTCTTTACCAGCTGTGGAGTTGCACACAATTTAAAAAAAAACAAAACTTAATCTTCTTTTTGGGGGCACTATGTATTTTGCATGACAGAGAGATGTGTAAGCCTGCAATGCCTAAATTGTCCAAATAAGTTGCGATTTGCTCCAACAGGGCTGATCCTGGGCAGGCCAAATCAGTGTCTGAGCTGTTCTGGCCTCTGGGGAGAGAGCTGCTCTGAGGCTCATTCTCAGCTAACAGAAGGGAAATCAACATTCAGGCCCTGGGACCGGGACACACAACAAACAGCACGACCTTGGACCATGCAGTTGAGTCCACTGGAAGGATGAAAAAGAAAACACAGAGACACAAGGAAATTTGTGAAAAGATGGACTAAATTAACTAGATAATGTGGCTTGAGGCAAAGGTTACACCAGTGCTGAGGTCAGAGAAATAGTGAAATGGCCAGATGGCTTCTAGGCCACATTCAACATCAACAGCTCACTGCTGTCTGCCTAATACTTGTTCATTGAATACCTGACCAAGAGAATATAGAGCTATTCCAGATAAAATTGTTGCTCTTTTACATTCTATTTACAAAGAGTTGCTTAGAGTTGTGATGATGCTTTTGAAGTTGATGTATTTTTTGAAAATACCATTTTTCCCTTGCCTGTAATGTCGTCCTGTGCTTTTCCAAATTTAATACTGCGACAGAAGTAGGAAAAGAAAACTTTAAAACTTTTTCAAAGTTTTCTTCCTCATTTTGGCCTGTTACAGCTGAAGTCTAAGACACTGGGGTTAAAAGTATTTCCAGATACCCAATTTCTCTTTTCTTCCTGTTACTTATTTTTTATGACATAAAATGTCCAGCAATTACCTCCTTATTTTACTTCAAAACACAACACATGCACAGATAGACACGACAGAATCAATGACAGTGTCTCAATAATTTTGACAGACATGAAGATAACAGAAATACAAATAAAGAACCTCGGGATAACTTAACACTATATAAAGAAATGCCTTTGGCTTTTTATGAAGTTTTGATGCCTTTGAGGTGATCCCAACAGAGAGAAATATAGCTGTACAGTGGGAGACCACAATATGAGTGATAATGAGGAAATAGTTTGGACACAATGTTATCTCAGAGACATGGAAAAATGTATATTTATATACCTACAGGGTAGGTAGAAGTCTGAGCTGTCAACAGAAGGGGAAGAGTTGAGAGGATAATTTGAAACATCCTGAGCGTAAAATATAAATTACCAGCCTGGGGAGGGGTGTGAAGCATGATTGCTTTTGAGTAAAAATAGAGTCTGTAATTAAGGAGACACTTACTGTGCCAGGCCTGGGGTAGGGGATGCGACCTTCGTACTGCACCCAGCGGTGATCCGCGCTCTCCTTGTGGGCGTAGGGGCCGTTGAACACGGCCCTGATCTCGGCCATGCTGTACACACACACTGCAGAGCCCTTGAACACGGAGCTGCAAGAGAATATTCCCTGATGTGCACACTGCAAACACCCCCTCGGTGCCTCAGCCAGGCAGTTAATGAATTACAGTGTCTGATGGGGTTTGGATCAATCCTACACCTGGCGGTTGATGCAACTGCCACTAAACAGCAATGTGTACCGGTCTGATAACTACAGATATTTAATGTCACTCTTGTTACAGTTTTAAGCTTTGCTCGGTTGAAATCTGGATTGGCCTTTGGGATTACTTGATAGAGTGTCGTTTTTTCTAGTGGCTGACAGTTTCCAGCTATCATTTACTAGCTCTTTTGATTAGAATTTTATCCAAATGAAGGACATCGCTCTACATTGTGTTCACATCTGGGAGTTCATATATTAGTGGTATTAATGGTGAGGTCCCTGAAAATTACAAATTGCATTGGAGAGACAACAAAACAAGACATAAAAATAAACACTTATTTAATTTTCTATTCATTTTTCCTTTTTTAAATGTATTTTTCTAAAAAAATCCAAAACACTTCAGTTTTCAAAGGCACACCATGCCAGGCTGCTGAGTAGCATGTACTTTAGTTACTTCACAAAGCATTTCATTTATTGTGCAATATTTACTTCAATTTTAAGTATTTTCTGTGGTTATATATTCTAGGGAGCTACTGTGGTTAACTGCTTCTGAATTAAGGAATGTCTTGGCACTTCCTCGTTGTACTCATCCTGGTCAGCATTTGGCTAGTCATTATTTACACTTAATTCAAAGGTTCAGGAGAAAAAGAAAGGATTATTATTTTTCTTTCTGACAATTCTATACAGAGCACCTCACTACTGATCTGAAAGGTCATTAATTAATTAGTGCATCCCCTTCAGATAAAGTTGGGTTATTCTTTCATTAACTCTGGACTGTAAAATCACTTAACTATCAGTTTAAAGAATAATTTTGATACTAAGAAACAGCAGATGTCAAGGTGTTGCTTACAGAAATGAGGCTTCACAACAACAATTTGCCTAAATAGCAACTACTGGTTGCTCAATAAATATGATAGAAATTTATAAATTCAAGTGGATGAGGTTGAAATAATCTAGCATGTTGCTGATTGTTACATTTTCATTAGTTTTTACAATTGTTCTCAAAAGTTAGGCACACAAAGGTTTAGGCACATAACTTATTATTTCTAGTTCTGAAAAATATTGTCCCTAGTGACTACAGCCCTGACATTGGACACCTTATTCCAGCAGTTCCTAACTGCTCTCAGGAATCAGGATCTAGTCTAGAAGACCTGAGTACATACAAAAGTATGAAAGTCCTGAGTAAGATCTTCATCCTTTGTTTCCACAGGCAAACATCATCCTAACACATACCTTGTTGTAGTAAAGACTCCATATACAAGCGGGTTCCTCTCATCTCTTGTAGAAAGTAAGAATATATCTTCTGAAATGAGAAAAATATATTTGGGGGGTTTTTTTCAGTTAAACATCCACTGACGATCTCTGCATTTACCATTTAAAATTTAGAAATTTGTAAAAATGTAACAAGGCTTTATTTTTGTTTTGAGTTTTAACTTCTGCCACGTGAATTTGTGCTAATATTCTGAACTGTGTTCATTTGCAGATAGTCTGGGTTTTATACAGAATCAGATTTTCACTTTCCAGCTTTTGGACGGAAAGGGAAAAACACCGTAATTCTGATCAGATCAGTATTAATTATAGTCAGGGACTTTGATAAAAGTCAGAGGTATTACTAGCCCTGTTTGGAAGAGGAATAGAATCAGAACAAGACACAGTATTTCTACAAATCAGACAGGAAGAAAACCCCAACAAAAGCAGGCATTACTAATGTCAAAATAGACCATTAAAAATAAATCAACTTACGCAGCTCATCGAAATATGTGTCTGCCCCTTCAGGACCAGGTATGGAACACACAAGCCTGGCTTTCAGAAAAGTTGTCCACTTGTTTATTAGGCTTCTTTGGCCTCCCATATCATTCTAACAAAAATAAAGTCAAATACTTGAATATTAAACAAATAAGAGCTTTAACATATGACAGCACAGCATGGACTGTGCCCTTCTGTCTTATTCTACAGTCTGCTCGTACCACAACATCAAAATCTTTTTTTTTTCATTTTCTTTTTCCAAAAAGAGTGTAGGACAGACATTTTCTTAGTAGCTTCTGTAGTCACTGATCTGCTCAGAGAGTGGACAACTCACATTTCCTAATTACACCCAAATCTGATTGCAAAGTTCCTTCACCGCCTTTTTAACTGGAATTCTGTGTGAGAACACGTTTATATCACATGATTTCTTGCTCCTTGTGAGGCTGTTTTTTACAATCAGTTGTTCTTCAAAATTCTTTACAAACCAAATAATAGAACAGAACATTTTGGACAGATTTCTCAAAAAAGAAAAACTATATTCATCAGCAGCTTACAATGTAAATACTGCCCTGTTTTCTTTGTGTACGTAGTACAGAGAAAAATGCATTCCAGGCAAAACCAGTCGTATTATTTTAATAACCGTCGTTATGGAAATACAGTCTATCCTCCAACAACAGGTTGGTTTTTTTTCATTTCTATTACTATGGGTTTCCAAAACATAAGCATGCTTGCCCAAATTTTCTTTAGTCACTGGAGAAGGAAAAAATCCATGAAGTGTCACTTGAAATTGGAATTACCTTTCTGAAGGGTAAGTGTCCTTCTACCGACTTGGATCAGCAGAGGGGTATGGATGGTGGATTTTAGAAGATTTAAGTTTTAAGAAGACAAACTTGGAGTTTGCTCATGTACTTCTTCCACTGACTACATGAAGGACCCTGCTGGTTCCAAACAGCAGAACTATTTAGGTTCTGCAAAGCTATTTATGCCCCAAAATTCTTCATCCTGAAAATGGTAAGGGCAGTGATATACCAGCAGGAACCAAGAATTGAAACACTTAAAAGAAATCTTATCACCAGCAGTAGTCTCCCAGATGCAGGTTCTGAATTAGCCCAGGAAGGTGCCTACTTCCTTCAGTTATGAACTCTGAAGCTTAGGGGATCTGTGCTATA
>VZRQ01006372.1:0-44226 GCA_013397975.1 Machaerirhynchus nigripectus | reverse complement strand
TTTAAGGACCACAAATTTAGCCAAAAACATTCAGCCCCCCCCCCCCCTCCCCCCCCAGAATCATTTGGAGGAATCACTGTTTAGTTAATTCAGTTTGCAATCTGAAGGTACAGAACCAGCCACAGTAGGAAACACCAGGTGGTGGAAATTACATGTCATCACCACAGATTGTGTTTGGCCCTTCAGGGCTATATCATACATACTACAGGCATTCAGAAAGATGGCTTTAAGTGCTGAAATCACTTCAGAAGGACTAACACTTCTCTGGTAATGCACTCTAACTGCTTTTCCTTTTCATGTACCTGCTACTTTCAAATAGATTAGCTCAGTTGGAAATGATTCCTGTTAATGTATGGCCTTTGGAACTCTTGCTCTTACAAGAACTGCTGCCTTCTCTCTTGATTTCCTGAGGTTCTGCCAAGCCTGAAGCTTTGTATCTACCCAGCAGATTCATTACAAAGGTGTCAAAATTAGCAGCCTGAAGCCAGTAGCAAAAAAAACCTCTGCATGTGTGAGTTCTGTTCAAAGGCAGAGCAAACAAACTTTGTGGTGCAGTTAAAACCGAACAATTGAAAAGATGCAACAAAGAATCTCAAAAAGCTAGGAGTGTTAAGCTTTTTCTTCCTCTGGCAATTGGGATTAGCTAAGCAAATCTCACACTGCAGGGCTTCCACTTTGATTTCTGGTGGATGCAGCGCAGCATCACAGGAGATGAGCTGTCTCTGACTACCTGACTAGGATCAGAAAACAGGAAGAAAGTGTGGGGCAAGTGATGGGGCTGGAATGGGAAAAGGATCCTTGTATAGTTCCTACTCCTGTCATTACAGGCATTCAACTTCTGCAAGAGATGGGAAGATATGTACTTGTGTTTTACCAACCTTAAGTTGTGATCCACCACAGCACTCTCACAAATGCTTATTTTAAATGTAGCAGTAGTTCCACTGAGTTGCTAGAGAGCAGTGTGACCAAACACTGTGCTCAAAGAAAGCAATCTTAGCAAGTGCTATGTGCTCTAAAGTACAAAATTCCACCAGATTTAAGATGTATCCACATTTGCTTGCTCTCAAGCCAGGACATGATGTTAACTATGTTATTTGAATTTAAGAGACATTAGAACAGGCATTCACTAGGTGTGTTTTACATATCCAGAAGCTGCTGAAGTAACACTGTACAGTTTATAATGGAGCTGGGGGTATTCAGTGACCAGTCAGCACTCCAAGAGCTACCAAGTCGTTCTGAAGCCAGAGAGTGACAAATTTATGGTGCAGAGAGACTGAAAAGACCTTTCACTGATTTAGACAGTTGCACACATAATATGCTGACATATCCTTCAACATGCTTCTTCCTACTGCCATGGCTAAGTGAAATAAAAAGCACATTTTACTAGGAAGATATTTTTGTTTGTGGTTTTGGGCTTTTGGGGGATTTTTGTGATGAATAGCCATATAGTACTCTTCAATTCTATACGTCATCTCTGATTAAAACAACGCCTTTTCCTTCCTACAACGTGCCCAGGATTCATTTAGATTGACTGAGAAAGTGCAGGAACAGACAAAGGCCATGATGATTTTTTCTACCTACAGAACTAGTTCAGCTCAGACCAAGGAGGTTCAGAAACTATAAACAGTAAAGGCACATCTTTGCTCCTGGAGTCTCAAGTAGTATTTATCTTACTGATTTCTGTAAATGTCTAATTTTTTAAGAAAGAGCACCCTTTCCTTCCTCATACTATTTTTTGGTGCATATTAGGTCAGTCTTTGACCCATCTTGAGGCTTCAGGTGCTGAAGAACATGCAGTTGTTCTTTCCTTCAGACCATGTTGATGTGAACTCATTCGCTTTGCAATCTCCACTCTAGTGTAGATTCCTTGGACCCTCATCATTCCTGATTATTGGCCTCTGAGAGGCTGCCCAAAGGAAATACTGGCCCAAATTATTTTTGAGACTGGGCTGCTACAGAAAGAAGAAAGTACAGTTGTCGTACTCAGACACGAAAAGAACCACGCAGACACCATTCTGTCAGGATAGGAGCCAGGGCCAAAAGAGAGAGCAAAAGAGGGAGCAAAAGGGCAAAAAAGGCCTGGCCTCTTTGTTCAGTCAGTTATATATCTTTTTAGAGACAACCATGGATTGGAGGATGGGGTTACCACCTCTCAATGACACTGGTCAGACCAAAAGTCTATCATATTTCTCTGCCTTACGAAAGAATGAAAATAATAAAGGTCGGTTAGCATAACATGGCCTATGTTTACAGAAACTGCTTGAGAAATTCTATTACTCAATGAAAATGAATGAATGAAAACATCGAAAGACTGCAAAACTCAGGGCGACATACAGTCTCTTTTGTCAAAGAGATTATTTAATAGTAGCAGTCTGGAATGAATCACTGATGTGCTCAAATATTGTGAGCTGGTTGTAGAGCAGGACATAAATACAATAGGATGTACAGGCTGGGTAGGAGGTGTATTAGAAGAAATGCATGGAAGAGTGAAAATCACCAAAGCAAAGTCCAGTTAGTGCACAGGTGAACAGAAATAAGGATTAAACATGAAGTCATAGAATCCTAAGAAGCCCACTGAGCTGATTTATACCAAGCAAAGGTTTGCCTCAAGCCTGTTTAAGTAATTAACTGGATGCACTGAAAAGATTTTTGACAAGAGATATGGTCTGAATACAAAGAACTCTAAATATTTCAGGGAGACTGGACAAGGAGACAAGATAAATTTGAGTGCTGAGAGAAGAGGAAGGCAGCATGAGCAAGCCTTTCCTTCCAAAAATATGGCTAATCTTCTAACAGCCAACCAGCCTCAAGTATCTGAAATCTTATCTCTCAAAATATCACTTCTAAGCATACTGGATTAGCTGTGTTTACTATAAACTTTGTTACCGGACAGATGAAGGCACTTAGGACTGCATATTTCATTTTGAATATAAATAAAGCTTTAATTAGCACTTACTGCTTTGTAATCTCACAAGCTGTAACAAATACCAACATTTCTGCCTGAAATACCTTCTTTTTAACAGAAACAAGTGCCTGTAAAATTTTGGTTACTTGTGTTTGCCTGAGTTAGAAATGTAGATAATTGCCAGCTAGAAGGGGGGCTGTTCAATCTGTCACCTGTTGAGGAAATATTACCCCAAAATATCACAAAGATTTAAAAGCAGAAATTACTTAGATAAATGGGGAAGTAATCCAATATTACTTTAATAAATCAGGCAGACTCCTATTTGCAGAAATCCTAAAATTTTATTCCTTTACAATGAAATGGTTGCAAAAAAAAATTTGTTGGGAGTGAGAAATCAGGTTTCTACCAAATTACATTAAGAATTCAAATACTGGATGTCCCACTTCAGTGAGCATAGGTAATTGTAGGGCTTTCTGACATTCAGGGAGAATGCTGTTTAAATGGCACAGTGTAAATTTTGTGAAGTAATTTAAGGTTATATCATACACATCTCTTGGGAGACTTCCACAGAAATTTCAGTTTTTTGATCTGCAATTTATGTGCAATTAAGCAAAACAACAGGTTTTTGAAACCATCTAGCTAAAGGTAAGTTAACATGAAAATAAAAGCCATCAGAAAAAATATTGCTCTATGATCAAGTGATTTAAAAATCAACTTACATTACAAACTTTCTATCGTATCTATTTTCTATTTTATATGCTACATAAATGTAGGTTCATTAAAATGAACAAATGTTAGTCTTGGAATCCAGTAGGCATGAAAACAGATGGCAACGAAGCTAAAGAACATCTGCATCTTTGGGGATTTGAATCTCTTATTTGCTCGTAAGTAACAGTGACAAATTGAACATTAGAACAAAAAGTGCAGTTATCTGAAAAATCAGTCTACATCAAAGATGTCAAACACTGTGATTCATAAAACTTTAAAGACAGTAATTATCCTGAACAGCCTCTAAAAGGGAAAAAAAAAAAAAAGGAAGCAAAAAGAAAAAAGACAATGAGTGGAATTTCTAGAAGCAGGTTATTAATTACAGCCAGTGGCAAGATGTGCAAAAGGACTGTCCAAAGAGAATTCCTGGCCTGAATAAAAGGAAATGTTGGAGAACAGAGCGTAAAAGTGCTGAAACTGCAAAAGGCCCTGGAGCCTTTCTCTTATTGAAGCCTAGCAATGTGACAAATTTACCAGAAACAAATGGCATCCCCTGAAGCATTTTCTCCCTTATATTATGGAGAAAAAAACCCCCAACCTTGTAGATGATTTTATAAATGGAGAAACAGCCAACAATCTCCTTTCAACTTCTGTCTTCAGGTTCACAGTTCTTTTATAATTATTTTGTTTTTCTTTACATATTCTGTCCCCACTCAACTCTGTTAGATGCCAACCTACCACGAGAAAGAAATTTGCTCCTTCAGGAATTCAGATGCAAAATTTCTTGTCCAAACCATACTGATGCAGATGAAAGAATCCTGCTCTGATTTCACCAGGCTACGGGTTACATCCAAAAACATCAAGCTACACATGAAGTGTGACTTGAGAGAGAATAAAAGCACACTTGCAATATAAGCAAGAGAAAAAAGGCACATGAGACTTTAGAACTTCAACTGCTCTCCTATGGATGCATTGAGTAAACTTGGGGAAATTACCTCTCCTCTGTGTCAGCAGTTCCCATCTGACAACAAGGTGGTGACTCTGTTTTGTTACTGCTCCTCAACCAGGCTTGTTTTTATTTCATTCAGAAAGACAATGTACTCACAGTGACCATGCAGAACTCTGGTTCACTATGAAAAATGTTGATTTTTATTTTGGAAAATATGTAAACATCACACCCAGAAGTTTCTACCAAATTATCTTTGGATGGGGATCCAGACCCGAAAATCTAACTACATAGCAAAGAAAAATTCTGGACTGTTATTAAACATACCATGAAAAAATCCCCCAGATCCAGAAACTAACAGGCTCAGGTAAAGACAAGGATACATGGCTTGGGAAAAATAAAAGAATAAAATTTAGCACCATTTTAACTTAAGGCCATGCAGCAATCCCGCTAAGCAGGATTATCTCCAGCAGGTGTACTAGTATTAGGAATATTCCCCCAAACTGTTCAAAGACTGCCACAAACTGGATGAACTCTGCTATATCCACCATTAGGCTGTTCATTCCAGTTTCAGTGGAACCCTGAAGTTAACAAAGGCTTATGGCTGAACTAATAAAATATGTAATGGGATTCTCGGGAAAATCTACTTAAAATTTTTAGTATAAACTGTCCATGGTTTATTCCAGTGTGTTTGACTTGACTTTAGCTGTTTTGCATCTAAATTTTCATATATACATAATATAAATTATATGATGATAGACATACATAAGAAGGATATAGAAAGACAGAGAACGAAACCTTCAGGTTATGAAAGGCAGCATTCTTGATAATGAAGTTACCAGCAAGTCAAGTAATTAGATGGATCACGCAATTAATGTCAAACGGGAGATCAGAATTTATATGACTTGAACAGAATTGAGAGCACTGTGAAACTGGAGGAGTGTGAGACCCAGCACTGGGATATGCGGGCTTCTTTCTGAACAAATAGGCTTCAATTTGCCATTCAGAATTTCACATTCTCAAATCAGAATGTCTTGATTTTCAGATTCCAGGGACCCAGTAGGGCAGAGCTCCCTTTATAGTCAGTGGAAAATACATCCTTCAGAGAGTGATCTGGCCTGAAGATGGAAGGAGTCTTTTTTCAAAAACTGATCATCTGCCTTTACTGAAGGAAGGGAATGCCTGACAGTTAGTTTCCTCACTTGGATATATACAAGTACCTGAAGTTACTAGCATGACATATTGTGACCACAGCATTGTGAGCACAGAAAACCACAGGTTAAAAGCTGGGAAGGGCATGAGGCAAAAGAACAAAGGTAGGTCATCACCTTAAAGAGTCCTTTAGAATTTGGAATCCTGAAACATCTGCATTTACAACAATGTACTCAATCAACAACAGCAAAAGTGAAAACCATGGCACATTTTTATAGTAAATCTAGTGACAAGGGAAAAAAAGACAGGAAGATCATTTAATCACATGAGGAAACTTCCAGTTCAAAAAGTCATTATTTGCTACTCTTACAGATATTTGAACCTCTGAGTCACAGCACTCACAAGTCAGGGACTTAGGGTTAGCCATAGGAACTTCACTCCAATTAACTTTTCAGGCTTCCACTTCTGAGCCAGGGTGTACTGACAGTGTCTTATGCAATGAGTCTCTCTGGCAACTAGGATGACTTCCACAGTTTGCTTCAGAGCTTGTGCAGCTGCATTTCCATAGTACAGTTTTTAAAGATCTATCCTGACACTGCAACTTTCCCTGAGGCTCAGTAAAATTCAGCCACACCTCTTTACATATAAGCATATCTTACATATTTTTGCTTCATCTGTAAATCATAATTTCCCCTCTCAAAATACCAATTATTGAAACACACCCACGAGAGACAGAAATGTACAAAACTTCCTATACTTATATAACCCTTGCCAATAAGGAAAGTTGGACCAAAAGACCTGACAAAGCCTGATGTTGTATCTCTTAATTCATCACAGTTAGAAGCAGATACACGATGGAACTGGCCTGTCTCCAACACATCAGCCCTTAAAAATGAAATCATCATGATGAGCATCTGTTTTTCTACATAATTTGAAAACTTTCAAATGGCACATAATAAACAAATATCAAATTTGGAAGTCCAAAAGGAGTCACCTGCTGAAAGACTCACGGCTGAAAAGACAGTGGGCAAATGAGGGCCAGTGTTCTTCTAGGGATTACTTTTTCACAGGGTTTTTAATCACTATCATGGAGAAATCAAGAAATAAAAAGGTATTTCCCATGGTTGATATTGTGGCTAGGCAATATTACGGTGACAAAGGAGGTATCTAAGCATGTAACACACAGTAAGTTAAATCTCGTCTGGAATGAGTTGCCTCCAGAACTGGAAGCAGGATAGCTGCATGAGCATGGCTCTGAGCCCAGACTAATTAGCCCTGCTGAGAACATGTTAACATGGCTATTTGGCTTCCGGGACCCGGCTAGTGTGGCTGAACGGGAAAGAAGGACACTGCCAGGACAGCTCCAAGGGCTTTGGAGAGAGATCAGTTATCTACACAACATAGAAATACCAATAATGATAATAGCCAGTTATCCTCAGTCACAGCAAAGGCATGGCTAGACTATTTCCAGGACAAGAAAAACACCTCTGAACTTTTACATACAAGCAGCCCCGTGGCAAAGCCCACCGGAGACTCTGGACTTGCAGCCACAGAGGAATAGCTCCCTCCTGCCATTCTGGGAATACAAATTGCTGAAAGCACCAGACAGGAGGCAAGGTCATAGCCTTGAACTCTGCTGATGTTCATGGCTTTGGAAATAAATTACATTACCCAAAGGTGGAATGCAGGGTGTGTCCAGGGCTCTGGACTCAAGAGCTCTTAAAGTGATTACATTCCAGTGTGCTTAGAAAGTACAGTTTAACCAAGAGGGCTGTGCCTAATTGCTGTATTCTTTTCCCCAGGTACAGCTTGGTATATATAAGGGTGGAATGGTATTCAAAAGAAAAAAAAAAGGAAAAAAAAGACAAAGAGCTCACTTGTTCCCACTAGAACAAAGGCTGCTTCTGGATACCGAACACTTTGGGAAATATGGGAAAACATCAGGGCCTGAAGTCTGATTTCTTGGCAGTTGAGGTCTCGGAAACCAGCCCCTAAGACTGCATGCTGTAACTTTTGCAATACATCACCCAAACCATTAAAGAGAAGCTTGTAACACAGCAAATGCAAACCGCTGTAATAATAAACAGGATTTTCATACTGCAGCAGAGAGACTACTGCTTTTGGCTAATTTCCACTCCATTCCAATAGGATGAGGTTGTAACCACAGAAAGATGTGTTTCTATATACATAACAAACAAACAAAAGCTCCAAAAACTTTCCTTCCTCTTCAAAACCTTTTCTGTCACTACGCTAGGTTAGATTTTTATTTCTCACTTTATTTGAGTGGGGAAAATAGGAGGGAAAATTGGGTCTTTTCTAGGGCTATACTTGTACATATGTGAGGTTGTTGATGAATAGAATTACAATTCTGCCATCATTTAGTGGTGGACATGTACAAAAATGTAGCTGACTTGTGGACCCTGTGGACTGCACAGGGCACAGTGCATGGATGCTGCAATTGTATTATTTTTCAAAATCTTCCTTAATGTGTAATTACTGTGTCGTGTCTTTACCTGATACAAAGCCGTTCAGCATTGTGGGCTTGAAGACAGTGTAGCTGTAAAAGCTTATACCTATGTTTATAGAAGCAGAAATAACTGGATCCATGACCTTAAGAAGTTACGGTTTGCACGATCATTTAATATACAAATGTGTAACTGAATTAATTTTAAAAAAGAAATAAACTTTGCGGCTAATCTTCAATAGTAGTTTTTGGTTATGGCCTTACATGAAAAGAAAGCAAGTAACTCCAAACATTGCAATTTATGTAAGTATGAACATACCATAAGTAGTATCAGGTACTGCAGATACGGCAATGATACTTCTTCTGCCTCACTCAAACCAAAAACAGGAAATGCCATTTGCCATGATAAATGACACAACCGGTTCTGAAAGTGACTGTTGAAAGCACTTCCTACCCCGTGCCAGTGAGATCCCTCAGTGACACAGAGCAGATGACGCAAACCCGAGCGAGCGCTGTGCAGAGCTGCAGCGGCCGCGCTCTTGCGGCACAGCCTGCGGGACTCTGGGTACCCATGGTCTGGTGACCAGGACAAGCCACAGCTGCCTGACTCGGGGCAAAGAGCTGCTAGCAGGAGCATTGCAGGCTTCTGCGTCTGAAAGTAGCTGGGAAAGGGGAATGCTTTCCAAAGATTTTCCCTAAGGGAGAGGATCCCTGAGAGACCATACTGTTGAACCCTTGAAAATTAGTCAAAGAATAGGCAGCATTGACTAAGCTTCTTATTAAAAATAAAGCCTATTCTAATTTCAGCATGTGTTTCTGGCATTAATGGACAGGAGCCCTAAGGCACAGTGAGGTAGAGAGCAATTGAGTTCTAGCAGCAAAAGACTGTGTTTACACCAAGCAAATTATTTCAGAAGTTGCTGAGCTCCTCCCATTCACTGTTATTCTCGGCTTAACAGGGAAAGGGGGCAAAGGCTTAACTTTGTGCAGTACAGGTCACATTAATGAGACAGTGCAAGCAGAAATTGTTGTTATCAGTTGTTGCAATCAAAGGCATTGTTCCCATGTCAGAGACAATTACGCATAGCAGATGTTTCATACCACAGCACAGATCCAAAATATCCCAGTCCATGAACAGACAAGGCTATTTGCATATTTAAATTTATATTAAATACTCATAATAATTCTATTTTTATTATAATAATTAGCAATTTCTTCTTAATTTGTTGGCAATTAAGACAAATATTTTAAAAAACAGGAGTCTAGATTATCAAAAGAATTCTGCAACCAGTGGAAAATGCTCAGTAAATAAAGAAGACAATGCAGAACTTTAATAATAATCACCTTGCTTATCAGTTTTCATTGTTTTGCTTTGACTACTAAAAATAAAATTCATCACATTTTTCCCATTAACATGATTACTCTAAAATTTCATTCTCATTTGAGGTATGATTATACACAGTCATTCAGATTTCCTTACAATACATTTGCTTTTATTATGATAGCTTATCTCCTTTTTTCTCTAGGTAAAGGATGCTGGGGATCTCCAGCTAATATATCTTAGTTTACTATACTCTCTCATGTGCCTCTGCTTGAAAATGTTGTCTATCAATTTCTCCTAATGCATTAAGTGCTTTCTCATAATCAGCAAATGCCATGTCTAGCAGCAAATCATGTATGTTTGCATTTCCATTCTGCCATTAATCACACTGCTGTGAAACACCCAACTAAAGATTATCCATCCTTTCGTCTGGCTAAAAACCTACTAGAGAACTGATTTATGAATGAATGTTTTGTTTTCTTAACACTTTAGGTCAAGGACAGAAGTGTGAAATGGCTGTGGCCACTGAAATCTCAAGTGGAGCTGGGAGTTTGCTGGACTGCAGAACAGTTGTAGATTTACACATCCATACACTTGTCCACTCTTTGTTTTTCAGTGTGTGTCCACAGCTAAACAAGTGCTCTTCTCCCACACACCTTACTGCAGATCACAAATGCTTTTGTTCATTTACTAATTTTCAAGTTTCTCGAGAAGATAATTTTCACTGCCAGCAGAGTCACACTGCTCAGAAAATGCAAGTCAGTTAAAGC
The DNA here is from genome assembly GCA_013397975.1 of Machaerirhynchus nigripectus. Lineage (NCBI taxonomy): Eukaryota > Metazoa > Chordata > Aves > Passeriformes > Dicruridae > Machaerirhynchus > Machaerirhynchus nigripectus. The sequence goes on along the minus strand of VZRQ01006372.1, from coordinate 33,960 downwards.
TGAACAAAATATAGAAATATACCTACTTGTGTTACTGCTGTGGTGTTGCTGATACCTAATTTATCGCACGAGATAAATATTTGCTCAAAGCTTATGTTTACTATGTTACTAATATGAAGGCAGATATCAAGTTCCATTTCCTGACTTTTACCAGTGATTCCTGAGGACCTAAGGACAGGGTGGAAGCACTTAATACTGACTGCTTCTGTTACTACAGAAGATAGGAACAGAATGTCCCAGGGGACAGGGGAGTGGATAGAGTGTGTGTTTGACACAGAAGTCTACACTCACTTCTGCCACTGTGGCTAGAGACCTCAGTAAAAGCATCAGGCTGTTAAACAGCAAACTACACTGACTGCTGTCTTCATGTGCAGGAACTGTTTTTTCTTCTCATTACCTTTTGAGGAGGCTTCTGCCCTTGACTGAGATGCTTTTCCAGGAAGAGTGCAGTTTGTGAAAGCCCACGTCTGTATATACCGTCAGGGCACAAACCTTTCACGGGGGCAAACCCAAGCATAATGAAGGAGAAAGTGAAGGAGCAATCATTTAACGGAGGTCAGGCACCAGTCAAATGAACTTTTTACACTGCAGCAGACCTGGGGTCTGGTTCCTCCTGGTCAATGGGTCAAGGATTGCTCTTCTTCCCAAGGGAGGAAACCTCCAGGCACATGTGGGTGTAGCTCAGAAACCGTATACTTTTTTAGCCTCCCTTCACCCCAGCTCGTTATCGGGCATGTACAGAAACAAATGACTGACCCCAGCTCTCAGTAATGCCCACCAATGATGTACAGAGCCAGGCTGAAGGGATGGGTTTGTATATCCATGCACTCAGTGGGCACCTTCCATAAAACCCCAAATACCTTGCCACTGTGTATACTTTGACACATCAAGCCTCACTGAAAGCTCATGAAACAAAGCAGGACATCATTGCATTTCTGAAGGTCAATACTTCATCTTTTGGACACAGGATTATAATTTATAAACATATTATCTTTTTCAAAATAGGTATACAGTCAATATCAAGTCTGTTTTCTCACAAGTAAATTTCAGATGGCATTAGTACTCTCTGTCCAGAAAAATTACGATATCGGCTCATTTGGGTAACAAAGGGGAAAACACAGTTCTCACAGAAACACACCAAACTTTTTCAGTTTATATATTTAAACAAAATAAAAAGATAAGAGTCCTCACCTTACAAACTCTCCCAACTCTGGAAAGGATTGTCTTGTCAGATGTGCCACTGTCTTGTGATATTTCTCGAAAAAAGAAGTAGATTTTATCATCATCTGGGTTGTACGTATCTGGGATGGGAAAAGTTCCAATGAACTTTGCTCCTAGAAATTAAAAAAAAGGGGGGGATTAAAAATCTGAAGGAAAGCCTTAGAGCTGGCTTTTAAATCTCCGCATTTATGTTGCATCTTCCAGTGAAATGAAAATATCATTATATAGATAGATATGTAGTAGCAAGTTTCTTACTAACTCCAAGTGAAAACCACCATGAAGTCTGAAGTATTTACTCTTAGGCTGATGTTTTTGTGCATATATATTACTACCACTTTCAAAAGTATGCAGCACTGGTTATCATTCTCTGAAAATAAAGTAACTCTCAGTACAAAGTACTGCCTACACAAATCTACCTTACTGCTCTTGACACCAAAATGAGGCTAAGTAGATTTTCTAAATCACCTGGCAGAATTTAAATTAATTACTCATTGCAGCAGTTATGAATACAGAAATACACTACTGTTTACTAGAGCAAGCTTGCAATGGAATGTTTCCTACGTATCTCTGACACAGCAATCTTACTGACTGTAGCTACCAAATCCAACACAGCGCCACACTGGGATTCCCCAGTTAGCACAGCAAACTCCAAATCTGGCTGGTCAGTCTTAAGGACACAGTTCCTTGTGCTTGAAAACAGATTGGCTATATCAATGTAATGGTTTGTTTGGGTTATTTAAATCTGCTTTTGTAAGAAATGCCTTGTCTTGGCATGCTGGGCCATTATATTATTCCTGGTCTCTTCCAAGGCAAGTGTGGGTGTCTGCCTGCATCTTTCAGGCCTGCTTACTGTGCCAAGATGTTCTTCACTGTATTCCCAAGCTCCCTCATCCATCGTCTCCAATCCTGCTCTACCTGCTCACTAGTTGAGGGCTTTTGTTTTTGGTGTTGGGATTTTCTGTTTGTTTTCCTTTAAATTTTGCACTAAAATCATAAATTGAAACAATTCAAGGGTCCCTGACTGCAGCAGAGCAGGCAACAACACTGCCTTGCACAACTGAACCAGCTACTTGGGGCAGAGATTTTTAAGACATTCCCCAGTGTGCTACAACAGATGAGCTCTTCTTCTGAGGGCACTTGGATCAATGATGTTTTTCTTTAAACAGGACTGGCTATACAAATACAGCGCAAAGAGACCCTTGACTCTAAAATACATTCTTTCAGCAATAAAATACACAGTCTTTGTCCCCCATTATCAGGCAGGCTGCAGTAGAAAGCAGTAAGGAGGGTGGTGTAAGAATGCAGAGCAAACAGAGCACACTTTATATGGGGGATACTATTATCAGCTTTCAATATATCTTCATGCCTTTGTCCTTTTCATAATGATTGTTACTTTATACTAGAGTTGAGGAATTTTCACCATGAACTCTACAGTACACACAGAAGAAAAAGAGAGTCCTTGATTCAAAAGTTTGCAGTCTGAGACAAAGGGCCTGAGACAAAATGAGATGTGTTTAGGTGCTCAGTGTGCACCTTCGTGACAGAAGACTAAATTTATGGGTGAAAATAGCCACAGTGCTGCTTCCATTTTAAACCTTTCTGACACTAGAGAATGGTGTCAGCAGAATAAATGAAATGATGCAGTTATCAAGATCTATAAATTTAAGTCAGGATTTCAAAATGAGCTTGAGGAAAATATTCAATTACCCCTCAGGGCCTGTAAGGCTACTTTGAAGATTAAATCTCTAAGCATGAATAAATACATAAATATGCTTTCAGTATGGTTTCTTAAACGTGTGGTTAATTAAATAGCCATTTAAAAAGAAACCTGTAAAATACTTCTATACCATGTTTTTGAAATTCCCATCCTTTTTTTCCTTAATCCACATTCACAGAACAAAACACTGAATATATGGGGGGTTTAAGATTAAACTTCATTGCTTTCCTTGGCAAGCCAAATGCAAAAATAAATGTCTCAATACCAATTCCTGGAACAGACTTAGAAGAATCTCTAACAAATTAAAGGAGCACAAATATTTAACAATTTTAAATCACAACTGAAAACACTGAAGTTGATAGTTAAATCCAAACAAGAATACACCGTAAAAGATACAAAGACAAAGTGAAAACAATTAAATGGAAGAGATTATGATCTCTGAAAAGCACTTTATGTTCTTCAAGTGAGATCTTTGTCTCATCTTTGCTAACCCATCTATGCAACATATAGAAGTGCATTTCAACTAACTGTGAATTAGGCTTTTGGATTCTTTGCAAGGGAGAAAAAACTAATGATGATGATTTTGAACCACTGTATGTCTTCCCATAGACAGAGCTATCCCCCCCACTAATTGCTTCAGCAGAAGATTTTCCCAAATGTTAAGTTCATGGCTAGACTGTATGTAACCAAAGTGGGGATTAAAGGCACCATAAACTCTGGCAATAGATGGTACTGGTGTTGCTCGTGCTTTTTTCAACATGCTCATGTGGCCTGGTGGGAAAAGCTGATAGAGCTGGTCCCTCACTGCCGAGTTTGTGTTGGTTACCTGCTGGCCATCACCCCCTTCTGAAACCAGCAGTGATTTCTGGCAGTGCAGCCTATGGAGAAATTAGGCTCAGAAAAACAGGACCACGAAGGAGTGGCTGTCCTGGAACATGAAGAAATGAAAAAGCAACCCGAAACAGTGGGAAGCAGCACCTCTGTGTAGTTGGGCTGCCAGAAATACGTGGCATGACAGAATGCAAAGGACAGTGCTTACCTCATTTACCATAACCACGTAGAAGTCAAGCTCCTAAGCCATTCTCAGCCAGGTCCTCTCTCAGGGAGGGACAAAGTGACAATGAATAATCAATCCTATTTTAAGACAGATTCCTACAACAGGCGGGGTGAGTCACTCTGGAGGTGTCACCTCTCTCAGTAAATTACAGAGGCAAGCGAAAGGACTGAGCCCAGACAGGATGCTAGCTTTTGCCTTTTAGAGCTAAGGGAGCTGAATCCCATCCAAAGCTCGCAGGATATAAAGAACTCATTGCCTGCAAGACTTTGCCCTGGAAAAGACGACTAAATGGCTATGAAAAAAGTGAAAAGGAAAAAAGAAAAAAAAAAGAGATGAATGGAATTTAAGGAAGCCCTCGTTCCAGCTGTGGCCTTCTCTTCCTCAGAAGGAGGGAGAATGTGCAGCTGTTCAGTGGATGCCTGTGTGTAGTAGGGCTGGCGGGCAGCTCTCCCCTGCCCACGGGGCTGGCACGAGGCAGATTCGGTTCCAGTGGGCAGCTTTGCCATCCGGAGAGGGGCCACCAGCCCCACGTGCCCCGTCCCCGGGCGAGGCAGCTCCAGTGAGCAGCTGTGGGAACGCCTGATTCCCCAGCCCTGCTCCCCTCTGCTCCAGTGCCACCCTTGCGGGAGTATGAGCACGTGTGAGCCTGAGTCATGGGAAAGATTAGCTGCCTTCCTCCTTTTCCCCTTTGTGGAGCTGCTATTCAGTCACTGAGATTAGGACATGTCTTAATTAGTCAAGATAGAGATGCCCTGCAAGGAAAGGAAGGCATCCCACGCATTTTTCCCTCATGCTTTGTCTTTACCTCCCTTCCCTCAGGCAAGGATAATTCTGTTTCCAGAAACAGAATAAGACTAAACTTTAAAAACATTGAGGTGCATTATAGCAAAATTTCCTTGGCCCTCTGGAAGAAAACAAGCTGTACATTTTATGCTTATCCTAAGTAAAACATGAGTCATGCATGGTAATAATTTATTTCCAATTGTACAATTATTTAAGTATGTACAGCTTTTCCTGGAGGTCTAACACATGCTTGGTAAATGGGTGGCAGATTTAGGGAAGAGGGGATTTAGATGAGATGGGAGTTTTAAACCTGAAATCAAGTAAATATTTTCTTTATACCAATATCAGCTGAAAGCACTAAAGTATGTAATTGGTAACATTACACAATAAACTAGAAATATATTGGCCACCCTATAGCTTATTGCAGAAATGATGCCATCATTTGAAGTTACACTTAAAATTTTCTCCAACCTTAAAAGGACTGTTTCAAAATATTAAAAGCACCTAGTTTATGTCTATGCCTCTTAGTGTAACACTGAATGGATTGTGTTTGTGAACTCTTAGACAGAATTGTGGCTGTAGGGTTTTATATGGCTGGAAACAAGGTAAACCTGAAGAATATATGGGGTCTTCGGTGTTTATATAGTGTGGGGCAATTTCCACCTCACAGTCTAGCACACTAAAGCTGTTTTTCAGACCCAGACATATTAATACACTGTTCTCCTTAGAAAACTTTCACAAATACAGACGCTATAAGTGAAAACAGAATAAATCATGAATCAATCTAAAAGAGAGAGGAAAGGCAGACACCCCCCACCCAGTCTCCAAACTAAAACATCTAAACATTTCTGAAACCTACAGTTTAATCTGTTTTCTTGTACTGTTCCCTTGCCTCAAACTGCTCATGAAGAAACAATAATAAGAGAAATAAATGTTTGGAACTGGATTTTTAAGCTACAAGTTCTTTTGGACTGGGAACTGAACCCTGTAATGCTCATCAAGGTGGATCTATACTAATCGTAACACCAGATGCTCCTCAGGGCCAAACCACAGTAAATCTTTCTTTTTAGCTTATTATTGCATCCCCTAGGAAAGCAGCTACCCAGCCACCTTTCCATGCTGAGCATCTGCAGGCCACCAGTGATAAAACTGGATATGCAGTTGCATGGCTAATTAGATTTAAAGAACTGACTGCTGGAAGGACCCATCCTGCTCCATATCAGAGTCCAATTCTGGTCTGCAGGGCACATGGGGTGCGTGGAAACGTGGGAGAGGAGATAGGAGGGGTGGGACAAGAAAGATGAGCACAGGAAATGAAAGTGGGATAGGACAGCAGAGTCAGATACGAGATTTTTCTATCACCTATTTGGAAAGGTAAAAATTACTTTTAAGGGGCTTTTCCTTTTTCTCCTCATCTCATAGCAGAAATCCTGGGGTTATGGAGTTACATCTAGATAGAAATTTAAGGCAACAATAGAGAAGAAGGAAGAGAATGGGTAGGGAAAATGCATTAGGAAAAAAAGAGAACATTTCCTCTTGCCGAGGTCTCAAAGAGTTAAGAGGCAAAATGATTCTTTTTAGAAGTTGTCTGCTGGGAAGACAACTTAACCCTGTGGTCAGCAGGCCCTGGCTTTACACTGCACCCATAATAGTTACACAGGCATCCTGAGCCAGGAACAGTGTTGCCACATCTTTAAAGACAGTTGACAGCTAAAAGGGGGATGCTTTAATTGAGCAGGGTTAGCTTATGAGTGAAGTTTTCCATGTTACTCTGTGTGTGGTTTAAGACTGGCTGGGTGCAAATGCAGCCAGTTTTTTAGAGGGTTTACTAGCTCACAATGTTTTTTAACGGGCAAGAAAAAGCAGTGTTTTGCTTGGGAAGCTATTTTAGTGTGCCCTTAGTGGTTTTAAAATGATCCTCACAGCAACAAAGGGTATTTTTCCCCCTAAAAATTGGAAAAGAAAAGAAAAAAAGACCTCCTACCAAAAAAAGTGGAATTTCTAGTCTGTCGTTTCTGTATGGAACAGCTTTTAACAAGTGATTGGAAAAAGCAGTTAAAAATCAATTACTCCAACAAGACTGGTTATAGAAGCACTTAAGTCATGGTATTATTGCAATTGCAGGATTATACACAGATACATAGATCAAAGATGGAAACTACGATTAGGTCTTATGCTACTACTCTTCCCTTAATTAGCATTTTCACCTCTGTGACTTTTCTCAAGTGCATTTCTGTTCCACTGAGCTTTTTTAAAAAAGCCTACGTAATCCTAAGACTCCATGATACAATATCTATATTTATAGTTACTGGACATATATTTATATAAGGAAGGAGCTATTAACTTCAGAGAGGCAGGGACAATGCAAATGACAACAGCATATGTTTGGGATCTTACCCGTAAGCCAGTAATGTTCAGAAATGTCAGTTCTGATGTAATGGTGGTCGTGAGAAGGGCCCAGAGAACGTGTCAGAGCAGTGTCTTTGCCAAGGAAATCAGAAGCTGTTCCAGCATAAAGATACTCATCTGCAAATGAAAAAGAAATAGGTTTCCTACAGCTGTGACACAAAAAAAAGTTAAAACTATTTACATTTTGTTGGGTGAAGAACACCTGTGTTTAATTGGTCTATGAACTAATTTAATGCTTTAAAACATTATTGGGTCACATTTTAATGGGTTTTTTGGTTCTGTGAATTCACTTACACTTAAATGAGACTAGTATTTGTAACTGTATGTTTGACAAATAGCATAGTCAAAGCCTAATTTTCAGATCTTTTAGGCACTCAGAAAAGTAAATTTTCCAGGCTTTAATGGGTACTGGGCTCTTAAGGGTATAAAGAGCTATTTAATCTGAACATCCTGTCCCATGTACCTGGGAGGTGCACGGCGCCATGATGAGGACATGGCCACTTACCCACTCCAGCTACCTCCTGTGCCCCAGGACTGCCAGAGCCCCCATGGCTTTGCTGCACCTAAGCTAGAAAAATGGGATGGATGCTTCCCCACTGGAATGTTGCAGCTTGGCCCATTCCTGGTGCAAGGATCTCCATCCAACATTTAATTCACAAAGAGGAATTCAGGCACAAATTCAGGGAATTTGTGTTTATGGCAGGATTATGGCTACAGACACAAATTGTCATCGTTTTAACACACGTGGTCTCACTGAAATAAATGACTGTCATGGGTTAGAACAGCTACAACGACACATCTTGCTTGAATAAGGCAGCCAGAATTGGCCTCACAAGGACACTACATCTATAACACAATGCCGTGAGCTTGCTGCAATTGCAGTTACTATTTGCTCTTCTGCCACTTTTTTGGGCAATGAAAATGCGAAGAAATGCACAGTATTTTCTGTTTCCCTTCAGATCTCAGTACTTTTCAAAAAGAAGCAAAGAAACAGTATCACTGTGAATTTTATCTTTTACCACATACTGCATTTTAAAATACTACTTTTTATCTGTAAAATAACCAGATAGCTTTATTGGTTGGAAGAGGGGGTTTTTTGTTTAATGACTTGCAGAAATAAATCCCTAGAGTTCATAAAAACAAAAAAGTTCATGTTCATAATTCGTAATCTTATAAAAAGCTATATGATATAAAAAATCCCCTTCCAAAAGCTCCTTCTCCAGGTTTTCTGATACTCCTGGGTTGAAACATTTCACAAGATCTTTTAGAGAGAAGCCTTTGTTGAGAGTGAATGCTGAATAAATACCATTCAACACTGATGTTTGTGCTTTCATTTTCAAAAGATGTAAATGCACTTAAAAAAGTAAGATCAAGGGGGGAAAAAATCAACAAACCAACCCACAACCCATGATCCACAAGCACTTTATTTGTCCAAAAAATATCTATCATCTTTCTTTTTACCTCCTTATTATTGTTACTTCTGTATTATTTCCATGACAGTTGTGGAAAGCACATCTTTCAGACAGCATGTTGCCTTTGTAAAGAAACAATAGTGCATTCTGAAAGGTATTTGTCATAATGAGGAATGGGCAGGGTAATTGGTGTTTGCTAACTGACAGGCACTCAGTGATCGATACATCTGAAGGGCCAACAGAAATTCTCCATCCTTGCTTAGGCTCTGCTGACAAGGCATTTTCACCACTTCTCTCAGCATTTGGTATCTCTCATCCCACGTTCCTGGTATGTCCTGAACAGTTTTGGTGAGTGGTAATTTGTAATAGAGGATGGATGATCAGCAGGTGATTTTTCAGTCAAAAAGACTAGTTTTTGAAATTTATCTGTGGGATTTACTTGAAGTGGTATGTCATGTAGTACTTAGATTACCTATTTCTACAAAGAATGAAAGTTGCTCAGTTGCAGTAACTTACATATATGAGGGAAAATATAGTTAAATATTACTTAGCTCATAAATGTATAACTGAATAAAAATTGTTCTCTGAAAGATACAAGTAATCTTTCTTGCCATTTGGCAGACAAATAAGAGAGAGAAGTGATATGCCAAGGTTACTTGCTCATCAGTGGCAGAGATGGGAAATGATCTCACCTGAGCTCCAGAGACACATCTTACGCATGAACTATACTGCTGTCCTAGTTCATTTGGGAATAAGGTAAGCATCCAAAGTTAGACCAGAAACACATTCTCTGGTCAGGCTTGTAACTCTTTACAATGCTCCTTGTACATTATTGTGAAGCACTTGCCACCAGGCAGAGTCAAAAAAGGGATCCTAGAATACCCTGACCATTAATTTTATCTAGTGCAAAAACTGTTACGTAGCAAAGTTCATGTGTTAGGTAGCTAAAGGATAGCAGCTTCTTCATTTCACAAGATTTAATAGAACAGTCAAAGCACTAGAGTGCTACTCAAATTAGGCAATGCTGCAATAAATCACAGAGTTCTATGGCTTGCATTTAAAAAAAAGTAAAAAAAAAAGTTAAAGTTTCTGGAACCTCATTTTAAAAATAGACTTCATGGTCATTAAAGAGTACTAGGGGTCTCTGAGAAGAATAAGCACAGGCTTTAATCTATTGTTTTTAATAAAGGAAGTCCTGCCCCATCTGTAGGGTCAGAATCACAAATCATCTATCTTATTATCTGAGAATAAAGACTGAACATTAGTCATATTCTTTTTATAACACAGAGTGACCGATACTTCAAAGCATTGTCACCACTGCTCTTTGGCTGTAATGAAAACGTCATGGTGCTTCACTCTTATCTTGTATTCATATGCTTGACGGACAAGTTAAATGAAAATTGTCCAAAGCTATGAACCAAACCATGACAAAAGTAGCTCTCAGAGTGATTTGAAATCCGGAGGTCAAGCTGACATTCCTCGGCCCCAAATGTCAGACCACACAGTGCTGCGATGCACGCAGCAGGCAGAGTGCACTATCTTGTTCCTCGGCTCCCAGCTTCAGAAGTGGCTACTCAAGTAAATAGAAACCTCAGAAACGTATTTATGGAAATAGTGCATGTCAGCAGACTTCAAAGGGCAGAACATATTGATAATTGCAGAAAGAGGCCCACAAGGGCTTCAAATACTCTCTGTCCGTGTGGGTTTTTTTGTTGTCCTCTTAAAGGAGCAATGACTGGGGGAGGGTGAAACCGCCTTCCTGCCTGGCTGACAGAGGCTTTACAGCCGTTCTACTGCCTCTTTCTGCACCACTGCCCTTCCAGCTCTCTGGTGTCTGTAGCCTGAAGGCTTCCCCAGCTCTGAGAGCACAAACCAGCCCTGGAAACATGACCAGTGCCAGAGGAGCTCCAGCGGTGACACCTGCTGAACCCCTGGGCTCACATCCTGAGCCACCACAGGTCCAAGGGAAGCACCCGGCTCTGGTGGCTCCTTACCTGCCATCACTGAAGCAAACGGCTGCTGGGGATCGAACGGGCATTTCAACCTGCCAGACTCCAGGTTCTGGGTATCCAAACGGAATACCAGCTCCTGAGAATAAACACAAATTCATTATCCTGGTATGGCTACAGAGAAACACTCACTTAGCCAGCCTGTTCTGCTAATGTACAAAGTAAAGGTGTGGTAGATCGCTCAGCTGTCATCTCAGCATTGATATTTACAGTCTGTGTCTGTTTATATCTGGATTTTTTCAGTCAGTGTTTTACTGTATCCTAGTCACTCTATAGTGAAACACAAATTTTAAAAAAATACTATTATTTTCAGGAAAAAAGAGATGCATTGTTCATTTCTACTCCAGTTAAAAGCTGGATTGTGCGTAAAAGGCACTGGCTTCTATTTGGGAAAGTGCTGATAGACTGTGTTGCAACAGGAGACCCTGAAGGGATTCTGGCTGACTCTGAAATTTCTCCAGGGACTGCTGAATAATGTTCACAGCAGACAGAGTTTAGATTCTTTTAAAATGAAAGCAGCATATGCTCTCTCTTATTATTTTTAACAAAGCTAATGATACAAGAGATATCAGAACAGATTCTTCCTTGTAGTTTCCAAATACAGTGTGATTTACTCCTGAGCCACAGAACAAGGGCATAGAGCAAGATAAAGAAAACAAATTATTTAAAAATTATTCCCAATGTTTTCAGTGGGCAATCAACAACTCGATTCCTGTAAGCACCCATCTGAAGCTTTATTATAGTTTTGAATTGCCAACAAGGGTTCTTTTACCTGCCCCTTTCAATGGTTTCCTGAAAGCACACTTAACCTGAAATCCATAGTGACTCCTGCTGAAGGTAAATTGATACCTCAGAGGAGAAAAGTGAACTCTCTGCAGGTATAGAGACTTGTTCTTCAGAACTGTCCTGCCATTAAGAGAAGGGAGATTGCCTACAGAATTGCTTTTAACATATTTTCCTTTAACATGCTTTCCTACCTACAGTGATATTTAAAATCCCACTAGTACTCAGAAACCCAGTCAATGTGGATTTAATGTCTATTGTAAAGAAAAAACTTCAGAAGCTAGTTTAAAAAAAATCAAAACACTTCCAAGATTTAAATGATTAAAAATAGGTTAAGTGATTTTTAATTATTTGTTTCCATATCTCTGACTTGCAAGAGGCCTAGAGAGTACAAATACCAAGTAAGTATGTCCAAAGATGGCCACACAGGATTAGACTTCACAGCATGTTAATTCAATTCATTCTTAATGCACATCAGATTATAAATGACCAAACCTTTCTTTGTTATTTAGGTGCCTCCTAAACTCTCTAGGCTCAGAAGACAAAAGCCCAGGATATTGAATAATTAAGCTCCTTAAGAGAAAAGAAAAATCAATTCCAATCTTTGAACATAAATTCAATTTCCTCCAGCAGTCCTAGCTCATACAAAGCAGAATTTAATCAGCAAAAAACTCTTGTTACCTTCCCAAACCTGTGGAATATCAAGCAAACCAAATTCTCAGGCTGCTACAGTGAGCAGAGCAGGGACAAAACTAAACTAAAAATTAGGCATTTTTCTTCTGACAATGCTACGCTGGTGTCCCATTGTCCTTAGTTCTAGGATGTGCAACCCTGAGCTGCTCAGGGAACCCTTGCCTTATCATATGTGAAAAGGCTGTCTGCAAGCCCAGCTCTACTCAGGGGACCAAGGGAGTTATAGATCAACATCAAATATTTCAGACTTCATGCAGACAAACTAATGGACACTACCAGGCATTCACATAGAATTAAGCTCCTGCTTTCACTTCGGGCAAAGCTTTCAAAGAAAAGAGCATCCCTTGGAGAGCTGTGGCTAACAGCACCAACCGGGCCAAGCCTCTTCTTCACAGGCCAAGAGAAGTTTTGGCAGGGACTCGAGGAGTAACAAGACAAGGACTTTAATCCCCTTTAATTGTGTGATCCCGTTGGGGATTTGTACTGCTTCAAAAGCAGGGTCTGCTGTGGTTTTGAGTCACCTGATCCACACTGTTTTCCTCTCTGTTTTCACAGTACTGGCACTGGCCAGGAGAGCACTGTGCAGATCTAGCAGCAGCTTTCAAAGGTCAGCAGAGCACTGCCTGGTTTCACAGCCTCCGTGCGGCTATCTCAGGGCCTGGTTCTCCCAAGCATCCCACAGCTTCCTGGAGAGGTTGCTAATTACCAGACATTCATTATCTGTTCTTGTAACCCAGAGATTTAAATTAAAAAAAAAAAATTTAAAAGGGGAGGGTGGAAAGAAAGAAAAAATACTAAGGGAATGGATCTGCACTAAAAGTGCTTTGACTTATCCTGTAGGGCTCCTGGCTTCAGTTCCTACAAGGAGACATTTTCAACTGCCTGTCAAATTCACATCACTGGGACTATCCTTAGCACTCTCCTGCCTTGTCACATTTATCTGGAGAGGTGGTAGAAGGATGGTGGCTGAAGGGTGTTTGGGGCTCCAAGAAGGAAAGGCAAAATGCGCCTGATGCCATTCAAGGCTGATAACTCAGTAGGAGGCTGTAGAAGAGCTTCTCTGTCAGAAGAGGTAGGAGCAGTGCTGAACACTGTCCAACCTACCACTGCAGCTGAGCAACCAGGAGGAATGTGGGAGAGGCAGGACAGGGAGACAGTGAGGGGATTAGGAAATAGGATACCAGAATTCTTCTTCCATTTCCTCTCTAAGGTAATTGGTCATGTCTAACTGAGACAGACCCCTTGTCTGGACTGACTGCCGGACTGAACAGTCAGACCAAATCCATAATTTCATAAGGTCTGGTGAGAACAACAAATGAAGTAGTTGAAATGAAGTAGGGCAATGGTAGAGTGAATAAGGAATCTTGATAATGAGCCAGAGGTAAACCAGAGCCTTACTTATACTCTTGCTGAGAGCTGTTCTGTTCCATTCAGCTGTGTATTTGATCATTCATCTAAGAAACCAGCATGATACAAGGAATCTAAAATTTCAGTTGCTTCAACTGGAATATTTGAAGTAGCAAAGCAAAGAAGTCTACAGAATTCTTTCACTGTAAACCAAATTATACAGCATATACCAGACAATACCAGGAGCATTAATGGTTTATTAGGGAAAGAACACCACCATGCAGATTTCTCACAGCTTCAGTTTTCTGTTGGATAGGCAGCCCCTCTGGGTTGGTCATCCAACCACAGATTGTGGGGTACATAATGATGGGTCTCAGTCTGGGCAAGCTTAATCACTATTGTTTTTTTCCATGAGGATCTTCCCTTGATTCCATGTATTAGTGATAGAACAAGGGGGAATGGCTTTTAATGAAATATGGTAGATTTAGATAAGATAGCAGGAAGAAAATTGCTTCTTTTGAAGGTGGTGAGGCCCCAGCACAGACGGCCCAAAGAAGCTGTGGATGTCCCATCCCTGAAGTGTTCAAGGCCAGGCTGGATGGGGCTTTGACCAACCTGGTCTAGTGGAAGGCGTCCCTGCCCATGGCAGGGGGGTTGAAACTAGATAATCTTTGATGGCCCTTTCAACCCAAACTATTCTGTAATTCTATTATTCTGTTTCAGGTTGTTGCATTTGTTAACTTTAAACCTCATTTCCTATATTCTAGAATTTCACCAAGCCCTGAAGAAAAGAGAAAGCTACTTCTATAGCAGCATAGGAAGCCTGCACCACAGGCAAGCAGCCAGACAGGTCACAGCTCAACACTGTCTGAGAACAGTGCCAGTGGGATAAATATAGCCAAGGTGTGATACATATAGGAGTTAAGAAGAGACTTGTGTACTAAGTGGCTGCTTGACACAACACCAGAATTCTTCTGTTGTGGGGGTTAGGTCCCAAACATTTACCACTTAGGATAAAGATTTCTTTGTCACCAGTAACCGAAGACCAATCAGCTGCTAACTTCAACTCAGGAATATGCCACTAGTGATGGAGGACACCCAACACCTCCTTAGTGACCAGACTGCAACACACTGCAAAGTCCTGAGATGCTGTTCCTGGACTCAGGCTCAGAGACCCTTTTCAAAGTGTTTATTACTCTCAGGCAAAAGGCATAGGAAACCCTCTGTGGACCAAGGGTATATGTACATTAAAAGACAGAACCACAAGTTTCATCTTGAATGCTGAATGTATGTGCATAAGGAAAGAGTGTGCAGAAATGACTTACCAGAAAGGAAGACATCTGGGTTAGATGTTCTCTTCACTTAGTTAATCACATGGAAGTGTCATTCTGAAGAATTTTGTGTATTAAGCCTGAGGAAAGTGCTTTGTTCAAAAGTGATATGCACATACCAAATGTGAGAACAAGAGTTCCCGTCTGACCTGCAGAATCCACCATTTACCCTGTTATTTATGCAAGCTGCTGTCAGGTCATTTTTTACACACTCACATAGTATTTTCCAATCTGTGATGAATGCTAAACAAGATGAGGGCTATTCCTTGACATATCAGACTAGTGAGAAAGTTAAATTACCTCTTTGTGAGTTCCAAGTTCAATGTATCCACAGAGAGGGTGAAACGCTCCTGTGCCACAGACATAAACATGGGTCCGGTTGTACGGCTGAAGAACTCGGATAAAATTGGCACATTCTGTCTGTTGGGAAAAGAAAGATAAAGGTTACTTTTCATGTTTATTCTTCTCTTTCACATTATACATTCTACTAAGTTGCAGCCATGGCACTGGTGTATTTAAACTCAAAACTACTGTAGCAGAAACTGTTTACAAGTAGTTCAAAGCTGTGAGGACTACAATTTGACAGTGGCTATCTACCAGGCAGTTCATCAATCAGCCTTGCAAACCTAATTCTGCTGTAATGCTTACAGCCACGAGAAGCTGTGTGCTCACAGCACAGTTTGGAGAGTATCTGTTCAGCCTGTGTTGTAGCAAACAACACCTGTCAACAACTGGGCAGAGGTCACAGAGCCACTGGGTTTGTCTGGCTACCAGTCCTCCTGCCTTGGCTCCCAGCTCAGGGTGCTCCACATGCTTTAACACCAAAGATCACATTATTGAAATAACTGTGGTGGGCTGAAAGGCTTCAACACTCTTCCAAGGGTATGCTTTGTCTCTGCACCAACCACATCTTACTGGTGACTTTCATTTGGTCATTTCTGAGTCCAGTGGGATGTCCTGGCTCTAGCTGGGCTTGGTCCATGTTGGTAAGCAGCACAGGCAGCTGCTACATTCTGCAAGGATGATACATGGGCTGGGGGAAAAGCCTTGATGCAGCCTTCCCCGAAATGAAATTAATACAAAAACACATAACAAGTACTTCAGAGGGAATACACAGGATCTGTTCATATGTTCAAGCCATCACCCTACACCTAAGTGAGAGTCCAAAACAAATATTCCCCTCTCAGGAACCTCTCCTTTTTCTCTTAGTGTAGAAATACATCAGCATAAATCTTCCATATACACCAGTATCAGAATAATCCCAATACTCAGCAAAGGTGCTGTTTAGGTTCTGACTGTTGTACAGGTAAGGGTAGCAACAAGTTAGAATAAAAAGCTTAAATTCTTCAGGCAGAGAGCTGAGAGCCTTTTGAGCTGGAATCTACCTTGGTAACCGACAGCCTGGATAGAAATCTGGAGATTTTGTGGAGAGAAAAGGAAGAAATTTTATTTTACAGCCTGGAAATGTTTACATTTATAGTGGGCTCTAGACACATGATGTAATCTGTGCTACACAAAACATACAAAAGTTGTATTGTATACATGCATGTACCTTAAATATACTTCCTAAAGAAGAGTTGTGGTTCTGGGAAAAGCCAGTGAGTCTGAGATTTTCTTTTCACCCTAACTGCAGCTGTCTGCAAATTAAGTAGATGTGTACACTGCTCTACTACTGTTTCTTTAATGAATTATAATGAAGTTACATTCACGATATATCCAAGAAAAAAAGAAGCATTTTAATGTGAGAAAAGAGGATTTCAGGGAAGTATTGCCTGGTACATACTTTTTGAGGAAAGTCCATTCATCTCTCAGCTGCATTTATTACTTAAAAGAACAACCTAGCATGAGTGCTGCCTGCAATACGGATTTTTTTGAAGTATTAATACTTAAAAAACAATAGAAATGTAACTTTGTTTTTTAATTAAGAAAAAACACTTAGGACATTAATTCAGAAGAAGTGTAACAAGAGTTTGCTAAAGCCTTTTTTTGTATTTAATAAAAAATACACAGATATTCGTTATTCTCATCAATAATAAAAAAAATACATCATACTTACATGGGCATCTTTCCCAGCTAATTTGCATAATTCTACCTTTTCTTTTGCTGCAGGCCAGTAAATCTGCAATGTAGTTAAAACAAAACAAAGATTATAAAGATTATAAACTGTCCTATGACTGTAGATTAATTATTCCATGAATAAACAGTTAAAACGGATTTATGCATGTTGAAGGACCTTGCATGTAAATTGAAATGAACATGACTTCAAATACAAGATTCCATTACAAAAAGTTAAGAGGCTTTAAATCAACCCTGCTGATCCTTGTTTATTTCTTCATTGGCTACATGTACTTTTAAAAAGCATTCAGTTAATCTGGCCAGGGGACCTTGTCATCATTACGTGTTTCTCTCAAAGTTATGATGAGCCAAATCATCTGGAAACTAAACTGATTGCAAAGCCAGGCAAATTACATTTGTGAAGAATTTGGTCCAGTGGACTTGGCATAGCTTGTTATAAAGAAAATACTTAGCTCTTTCTGCCAATTTTCAAATGAAAAGAATTAGGTTCAAAAAACTAAGGATAGCTTAAGGGAAATTTGTAGAACAAAAAGTACATTTGACAGAAATCAACGGTGCATGGTTTAAAACGTCACCCATCAATATTAACTGAGTTTACTGAGAAAATGACAAAGAAGTTTAGAGTAGAATTGTGGACCTTAGATAATTGCCAGTATATATTGATAGTGTTTCTCTTTTTTAATCTGCCCTGCAGAATTCTATAATATAGTTTTTGATGTAAATGAATACAGATGACAAAATACTATCAGTTACTGTAATCCAAATTATGTTAGTGAAGAAATGTCAATGAACAAAGTTCAGGTTCTGCCTCATTGATTTCAATTAAGCAGTCAAAACTGGGTATGATTGAGTACATGTTTGATTCTATTAAACTTAAAATAGAAGCTGAATAAAAAATCTTCTAGAATCACTGTGTTAAAATATGGACATTTTGTACTTCTAATTTTGACATGAAAAAACTATTGTTATTTCTCATGACTAGTAATAAAAACACCACAAATCACACTTATTTTTAAGCAAATACTGATTAGTAAATTACCTCGAGTCTCAGGCCCCGGTCAGCAGGTCATTAGTAGTCACAAATGCTTTAGAGTAGTCTACAATCATGCATTATAAAATCTTAAATAGCAAATGTATAGGAATGAAGAACTATTATAATATGCATTAGAAATAAAAACATCATCAAGGAAGGATGCACAACTCAATGGCATGCAAGAGGAGTTGACTGCTGTCATATTCCCCTTCACCCAGCTGTTGGCACCTTGGAGGATGTGGCTTGACATGCACAGGCTCAGTCCCAAATGGGTAAGGAAAGCAAAAAGAGCAGGTGGCCTGTGTTAAGTACCTTTATCACCTTCCAAAACCTACAGTCACTGTTTCTCTCAACCTGGAAACGGTTGGGATTTTACTTCTTTCTCTTTCCTTCCCAGTGAAAATGGATGTATTGAATTTCTGCAAGGAAATTAATTTCCTCTCAAGTGAATTTAGTTACCTTTCTGATAAAAACCTCTTAGTAGAAGATAATGTAGTTTAAGTTACTTAAACCTTAACCCTCTGCAACAATATTTACATGGAGTCAGAGATAAGAGTGTAACAGCATTGCAGCACTGGAGCACAAAAAATTTGCTTTCCCAGAGCATTTTCTCAGAATGATCTGGTCATAGCACCCAGGTACGAAAATGAAATCTGAAATCACTGGCCAGGGGTGTGTGGGTGGCACAGAGCACAGTGCCAGGAAGCACAGAGGAAATTACTGGGGGCATCATGAAGGGCTGAACGTAGGTCCAGTCTGGTCTCTGCCTGGGCAGAGTGGGATGAGTCTCCACTGCAACACAGGTAAGTTTAAGAAGAAAGGCTGATGAAAAGCTATCTGTGAAGAAAAGCTGATGAAAAGGAACAGATAGACGAATGTAAGATCATGGATCTCCAAATAGATCTGGCCATGGAGATTTGTCTGAGCTATGATCCTCAGTTCTCTTGTACATAAACTTTATGCTCAATCCTGCCCAAGATCCCTGAATCAGTTACAGGAAAGCCTAGAGATCTTCAAGGGGTTTGGGAGATTTCTGGCTGAAGTTTAGTTACCCAGTGAGGTAGACAAGATGTCCCTTTGTAGGCTTTTGAAAATGCCCAGTTCTTCTTGCCAGCTACACAGAAGAACTGGAGGAGTTAAAAACAGAGACATCTGCTTCAAGGCACCAGAAGTGTTAATGGCCTTGACTTACCCCTCAGTTCTTCTACAGATTCCTTCATGAGAATTAGTGTTTGTCCTACAAGGCTGAAATACACACACCCCCACTTCTATGATAATTGACCACAGACAATTATCATTAAAAAAATCAATTGCTTTTCTCTCTAGTTACTCAACAGTCTCAGTATTTAGCTTTATATAAGGCCACATTAGACAATGAAAAGTGAAACTAAGTGATCCAACTTGAAAATCAATTTGCAATTACATATGGGGGAGTAAAAGTGATATTTATTTGCTTTCCATATGAGAAATGAGAGGTTCCCAGAAACTGTCAGTTCTAAACTGTAATAGATCAAGAAAACTGCATCATAAATAATCAGTTGATATGCGGAGCAAAAAAGCATGAACTTTATTTTTTATTACAGGACATGCTGTGTAACAGTACCACAGGTCTAGTTCCCTCAAACACTGACACAAGTAATGTTATACATCTGTATTGACTTTTCTGTAGGGGGTGAAATTAAATTTTAGTATTATATTTTATTCCAATGAGTTACCTAGTTTCACAATATGCCAAAAAAGTAAGACTGGATGCTCCTGTAGTTTCTTTCAGATTTAAAATCATTGAGCTTGTAAATGGTTTGAAGCTTTGAAATTGGTCATTTTTTCTTTTTTCTTTTTTTTCTATTTACATGCTTTATTCACAATGGCAACATTTTCTTAACAAATTCTCTTTTATTCCCAAACTCCTCAATAAATAAAAACCTCAAGGAATGGAAGAACAAAAACCCAGATAACCAGGCCCTGTATATTAAAGGTGACAACAACACTGACTTGTAAAGTTATAATAATTTTGTGTTACAAACAGTACAAACTATGTATTTAATATATTTTATAGTTGCATCTGTATCTGAAATGTCTGGAGAAATCTTAGAATAGCTAAGTGGAGTTACTGAATTTAAGGCAAGAATGCAACTAGTTGGAATATGTGAACTATATACTTAAATAGGATTCTTTTCTTTTCTTAATCTTCAGTTTATTTTCCTTTTAAAATAACCATATCAAAATTCCAAAGGTCAGCTACTGTCATGATTTCCAGATTTTATCTTCTATTGCCCAATTAAAAAAAAAAAAACAAAACCTTACCATTACTTTTAAATCATTCTTCAAATATTTTCTTAAATTTAGCAACAGGAAAGAAATTAAATTCTCCTAATAAATGAAAGTTAATAAGCTCTTTTCTATCAGAGAGAAAGAAAACCTCCCAGGAGAACAAAATTAAGCAGTACATAAGTGTAGGACAGATAAGGTATCACATAAAAGGGTAGCTGGAAATTGATTTCTGATTAAAACAAAACATTTAAAACCACAAAGGTCTTTTCCAGATCAGGAGAAGTGAATTTCTAAAAGTAACATTTTCCCTTCTTCTAAAAATGTATTTTTACTATAAGAAAGGGATGAAAAGGCAAGTACATTTAGAAAAAAAATAGATAATTTTTATCTATATAAACTGATATGTGGATGCTATATATATGTGTGTGTGTGTATATACAGATATATACATATAAATAATATCTGGATCCACCAGTAAGAGCCAGATTTCAGCTGCCATCTGTCATGAATTATTAATACTCGTATTTTACTCATTTTTCCCTCAGATTTTGTTCCTAGGCTAACACTTAAGACTATAAATCTTTAGAAGAAGGGATGCTCAAAAATAAAACAGTGAAATCTGATTACAAAAAAAAATCTGTGAAAGTACAGCTTTTTCAAGAATCACTTCTAATTAGGCTGCTAAATCTAGGATGGTGCAGGACTTTACAAAACGAGTGGAAAATGCTATATATTGTCACAATACAAAAGAGGAAGATCACAAGCTATCTAAACAATTTAAAAGCTCACTGGTCTTATTTCACCTGTTTTTAAGGTTTCAAAACAAGTTTTTTAGATAGGGAAGAAGTAACACAGGTTTCCAATGAAAATGTGGTAGAGAAAACAATACAACTTGGTAAACAGCCATTATCCCACTCTAATATTGTACTTTTCTTTAATAACCTAGCTGAATTACATTAAGGTGGTAGAGCTGCTCTTCGTCAGGGCTCCATTTAAGTATTTACTGAATTGTCACATGGAAACTGATTAGCTCAGCTGCCAAAAACAGGCATTAGTACAAGAAAAAAAAAATGGTCTGATAAGAACTTGAGGTAGAAAGTTACTCATGAAGTTCCTCAAGAAACAGTGTCAGAGCTCATCCTATTTCATGTACCCTTCAGTAGCCTTGGTAAAAACCCCAAACTCTCCAACAACCCCTGCAGATGACATTAAGTTGGGAAGCATCACTAAAGCAAATGAAGTTAAATTATGCAGGAATAATCAAAGGGCTCTGAAGACCAGAATTATAAACAGCCAGAGGAAATGGGTATAAACTGGTAATAAATAAATACATGTAATAGATTGTAGATTTTAACAAAAATTAAATCTGGAACATCGGGGTAACAAAGGATCTGTCCCACACCAACAACATTCCTAAAGAAGTTGCGTTAAGTATCCCAAAAGGCCACTTACAACAACTTTAGACTGGGTACGAAAGGAATAGCTGCTCCATGAGGTAGCTGCTGCTGATAGCAGGGAGTGAGACCAATTGACCAATGTGACTCCTTCCAATTTCAGGTCCCCAAGATAGCCATGCTCATGCCAGCAGCAAGCACTTGAGTGTGCCATTGAGGCTGTCGGCATTCAGCAGCCCTGGGGCCTTCACTGGAGCCTCTCCCGTGCCTGAAAGAATTCACGTGCTTCAGCACTTTTCTATCAGTGCAACCTCTGCTACAGGACACCCCAAAGTGCTTTATTAGTGGTGCACGGAGCACCAGCAGGGTGTGTCCCTACCAGGAGTGAAGGACATCAGCTGATCAGCATGTCTCAAAACACTCACACACTGAATTTGAGGCCTGTGAAGAAAGAGATTGCTTCCTTCCTATTTAAAACGAGTAAGAGGTGCTAGAAGAATTTAGATGAAAATATACTGATTTTAAACAGCTGCTTGATGCAGCAAGAGAAGGCCAGCTTTCTTCCCTTGTTTTATTCCGTGTACTATTCATCATATTGAGGCTTTAGGGAAGGTATGCAATAAAATTACAGCCTTCTGGGCATCAAAATGTCTTATTAAGGCCTTTTGAAGCATGTACACTATAATTCATAAGCTTAGGCTCATTGGTGTGGGTAAATTCCCCATATGACAGTCCCAACTGCAGTGTCCAAAGAACAAAGCCAGACTGAGTTGTAAACCCTTTGTCACGTTGGCATATGCAATATACTCTCCCTGAGAAACTCTGCTCCATGAAAAACTACTCCCCTGTGTGGAAAAAAAAAAAAGGATTCATGACTTAGCTCAATGGGACCATAAAACGAGTACACTAAAGAGGGCAACATGATCCAAACAGACTGAAGTAAACCAGGAGACAGTCTAATCCTAGTTTTGTTATTGCCTTACTATATGTGACAGTCAGGTCTCAATTTTCCCACCAGTAAAATGACAATAATGTGACTTTCTTTTTTAAATTTTTTTCTGAATTTTCTGAAGAACTTTGTAATTCATAGCTCAAAAATTAAAAGCAAAGAAAAACAGTAAGATCAAGGAGCACTGAGCAAACATACAACGGTGATCCAATAAGAATGTCTGCTGCATAAGACAGTATCATGAATGTCATGCCCCAATGCCATAAGAGTGGGTGTTCATGGATTTCATCCTGAGAACTAGGACATTTGTCACTGCTGTATACTGACCCCAGGTCACTTCACTGAAAATTACTGCAAGCACTAAGAAATTTACTGAATTTCCCAGAAAACACTGAAAAGAATTTAATGCATTCTCAGTACTATTTTGTGGAAAACAAAGAGTGTTACAATTATCACAGAATCACAGAATATTCTAAGTTGGAAGGGACCCACAAGGATCATCGAGTCCAACTCTTGAATGAATGACCTGTACAGGGACTGTACCCATGACCTTGACATTATTAGCACCACGCTCTAAACAACTGCGTTAATTAACGAGAAAATGATCTGATTTTAGCACACCATATTCGTATACCAGTTGTTCTCGAAAGACCTCACATCTGCTGCATTAATGTGTGCAGTGTGGAAGTCCACAGCTTGGGGAACTGGACAGGTTTTTCTCATACACAAATCCTAACAGGAAGGTTACCCCAAGCAGGTCTTGCAACTGACTCCCACTGTAATTGCCATACTCTGGAATTCAGTATTTTAAAGTCATCAGCAAACAAAGGAAGCTGATACATCTTCTAATGTTCTAAGGAATCTAAGTTCCTCATCTGAATTTCTCCCTGTATTTGAAAACTAATCAGGCTGTCTTTAGAGATTTTCATCTAGCTTTCTTTACAGCAGTTTCATCAAGGTTCAGCTACCTCTCAGAAATACTTAAGAGATTGTTAAAAGCCAAGAATGTATCCTTAAATCTTGTTTATATCTGCCACAGACGTTCACCTGTGGTACTATTATGTGTACCTGCAATACACATCCAGGAAATTAATTGACCAGAATTTCCACCTCCAATTATTTCATAGTAACAGAAAATCGGATGTCTGAAAGATACAATCTGATATAACAGGAAGGGGCAAAGAGAGAATATGAGGCTTGTTTCAAAGTGATTTACAACACAGCAGGAATGCCAGTGTCAGTGTATGGCATTCTTTATTTCCATGGTGCTGTCGAACTGAGTAAAATGCACTGGAAGTCAGAGGGAAATAAAAGTTGTGTATTTGGATGATGCATTCACAGACTTTTGGTAGCTTAAATTTGACAGGTGGCTGTTAGAGTGAAACCTCATATTAGAACCAAATGGGATTTAATATCGCATCTGTCTGGGACAAAGCAACATCTCCACATGCCCCAGTTCTCCTATTCAACTGTGATCTCCAACGTAACTTAGGTAGCAGCCAATACTTCCAGCCTCAAGGGTTTTCTGAAAACTGCATTTTCATGTGTATGTTATGAGCACATGTGGAAAGCTTAAAGAAAATAGACCAGATGCTGATTTCATTTACACTGGATTATATCTTGAAAGGCTTCAGTGCTTCTACACTTCATTTTCCACAGTGTAATCACAGCAAACTTCTGACTACCGCCTGTGTCTCCTGAAAGGAAACCGTACACCAGGATTTTTAGGGTAAATGGCATTGCTCCTGACATGTTTATCACTTCAGACTAAAAACAAACCCTACCTTTGAAAAAGCCAGTGACCAATATGAGCAAATGTTTTCAGAGAGCAGGATACTGGCCATTCTTTATAGCTAAACACACGGGTAAAATATAAAAATGACAGCGGATGTTTACGGAAACATAATTTATGGCAACAATGCAAAAGGAAGTAACAGAGACACTCTCTTCCACCTAGGACTGCTGTCATTCTGGACTCATACTGCTTTCTTCACGTCTTCCTCCATCTGTTGTTTTGTGTCTGTAAACACTTTTCAAAAGCTTTCACTTTGTCTACACAGGTGCCTAAATTTAAGTCTGTCAAACAACTTTAAAAAGTAAATAGTTCAGTGGTAAGACTGCTCTAAGGGCTACCAAGTACAAAGATATCACCTCTGCCTCTGGAAGTCCCTAACCTGAAGTTTCACTGGGTTTATCCTAGATTATCTCAGTCCTCTTGTCCCACTTTTATAAATTTAAGTATCTCCAGTGGTTTCCACATGACTCTTTGGCCTTCAATTATGTTTCCTGGCAAACTGTTTCTTCTGACAGGTCAAGAAAGCTTCACTCTCAGACTGCAGTTTTGCTGACGGGCAGGAAGCTAACTTCCTTTGAGTTACAGAATAAGTAGCACATATTTTTTAGGAAGGACCAATCTTGTTATTACTGTGTTTCAAGGCTACAGTAAGCACCTGAGACTCTGTATGTATTCCTGAGGCTCAGGCCTGACGGCAAGAACCAAAGCCTCCCTCCAGTACTAGCTAAATTCCCACTGGGTTCATTCCTAATTGAGTCCACACTTATATAGACTGACAGAAAGTTTCGCAGAGCAATGACTGTAAAATTTTGCTCCTGTATCTCGAGGGTTCTAATTTACATAAATATGCATATGTATTTGCATATATGTTCCCCTTCCTGCAGAGATGGGTGGGTCACACTGCAAATAGTGCGTAATGGTAACAGTGCTGAAATACATGCCCACTTTAACTGTTGGCAAGCACTGGAGTTATAGAAAAAAATTATGTGCAGCTATTTCATAAGCATCTACTCAGCAGATAAATACATATTTATGCATATGTATATTTTTCCCTGTGAAATACAGATAATAGTCAATACAAGAGGGCATTCAAGGATGTCACAAGACAGCTGCACATGCCAGAAAAATAGTAGCAACTACTAACTGAGGATGCTCCAAGCAATGATAATTTGTGACCCTGAGCCAGTGCACACTGGGACAGATGAAAACAACTTGTTCCAAAGCTGCTATTGGGGATCTGACATGTTTATCTACTTGGCCCACATGGGGCTGTGTCTTCCAGCACTGACAGCTCCTGCAGGTTGGCAGCTTTTCAAAAGCTTGTCAGGCCTTGACAGCATTCCTATTCCTGCGGAGCTGGGCGGGTCGCGCTGTGGATCACACCGTGATAATCGCACTGACATGTAACCCCGCGTGCACTGTTAGCACAGCCACAGAAAGGGGCACCATTGCTTTGCAGCTATTTACTCATTGTTTACCCAGCCGACAACATTTTGTATTTCGTATTTATTTAGCACAAGGGGTAAAACAGAAAAGGCTTTAAGCAAACTCACAAGAAAATTCAATGTGCTAAAGTAATGTTTCCAGCAGGATCCCAGAGGTTGGGGTTCCTATAGAATTTCTTCTCCAGCCTTCCAGCCTCTCATGCTATTAAACATCTCTTTGTTTTACACTGCACTTCTGGTGGTAATGGCACGGAGGCCTTCAGTAGGACTGCTTTCTTTTGCTGACCATCTTTATTTTACTCACAGGAAGAAATCACAATTTTTCCAGCTTGCAAATAGCTTGCAGAATTTGTCAGGCATGTGAGGATCTTTCAGAAAAAGACTATGGCACTTGATAATGCCATTCTTGCAATAGGAGCTAAAGGTTTCTTGTACAGGAAAACTTTAGAGAAAATACATCCCTGCTACAGAAGGTTGATTATCCGTTCCTGAACTTTATATATTTATTGACTACAATCACTTTAGCTTTCTGTCATTCTGGAGAACTTGCCTATTACACTGTGGTACTTACTGTTGTTTTATAATGAGGTTTGCAAGCACTGGAAACCGGACAGAATTTTTTTCAAGCTCCTAGCTAAGGAAGTTTTCAACCTATTACACAATAAATTGAATAAAAACTACAATGATTTAAGAAATTGGGACTCCAGCAGAACTATTGATTTATTTCATCAGGAAAAATACACCAGGAAATAAAGCCATAACTTAATCTATGGAAGTCAAATTAACTAATTTAGGTAAATTAATAGGTTTTAAAAAGGAAGTTATTAAATTATATATATGTATACATTAGAGAAGGGAGCAGGATACAATGCTTTGGATGCTTCTTTGCCAGAAATGTCTTAATATAGAGCATAAGACTCTAAAATAAAACCTTGCCAAGTAATTATATCCACATATGAGAATAAATTGTTTGGGATCCTGACTTGGCTTTTGGAGGTATCAGTAGCTCCTAACAAAACAAATATCTGAAATTGAGAGCTTTATTAAAATAAGATGAATCTACCCAGCATAAAGCATTCTAAAGTTCATGTTCAGCTTTGTTTTAAAAGAACAGAAACCCCAAAGTATGCACAATCTTACACTGCAGTCTCAAAGTTGTTATACCTCTCTTGCCCCCTCAGCTTGCTTTTAATACTCCTTCCTCAAACTCATTAATAAACACATCATTTATAGGCAGAAACTTAATAGTCTAATAAATTTCTACCCGTTTTAGTGGCTGTGTGTAAGCAGATTATTTTTTCCAGACGACTCGTACTCCAGAGGAGTACAAAGGACACACTTCAGACTCTTGTAGTCCCAACATATGTGGTTTCCTCACACTGGGAAAGCCTGGAAGCGAGCCGCCTGGCCCGGCGCCAACCCAAACCACGGTCAGTCTAAACACAGCACCGGCAAATGCTACTTTCTGACACTTCACTGCTACTGTAGAGTGTCCTTTAGCATCCTCCTCAGCGACTGAGATTTACACACAGTTCCTCATGCAACTTCCTTCATCTCATCCCTTCCCTCCACTGACAAGATTCTACCAGCCAAGCGCAGTGGAATTAAAGATAAACACTCGTGTGACATTGCCTTGTGTTACCTGGGCATTTATGCAAGAAGACACATTTATAAAGTTGTTGAATGGAGGCCTTGGAAATCAGCACAGCAGGATGCTCTGCAAGGCTTCTCAGTCAGTTCTACCCATTTAAATATATTTTGCCTCAGTGTTTTTGTCTGAAAAGTTAAATATTATCTGAATAGTTAGTTTACTACTAAAAGAAGTATTTGAACCTGCACACATATTTAGTCCAGATACGCAAGTGGTTAGGCATTTTATTCCCTCCTTTTAAGGTTACCACACATATGTAAGCATAGATTCTCTATTCATCTTAGGAAATGCAAATTTTCCCTCCAATACAAAGTGAGTCTTTTCTCTACAACATCTATACCAAATGGCACTGTCTGATTGCACATTAGTTCTCCTGGCTCCATCTCTATTCTGCTCTTCTTGGAAAGCACAAGATCCAAAAGGATCAGCAGTGGTTTGGCCAAAGGGAAAATGTCACCAGCTTGGACTGAGGGGCGGCTCACACAGGTTGCTGCCACCTCCAGCAAGGCCTGGGCTCATAAAGCCCCACTGAACGTAATGGGAGGTGACAGCACTCAGCATCCCTCAGGAGGCAAGCAGAATCCCACAGAAACACAAGTCTGCTTTTCACACAAACAAATTTTGTTTTCTACGGAAAGCCTACACCAAAAATCAATTTGTAGTCTGAAAATTTGCAATTATAATGAGTAGTGCTGTTATTAATGCAGTATCCTGAGGGGGTGGTGGATTTTGAGTCAATTACTGAGATGACAGAAGCAAGGTAAGTGCTCGATAAAGCCTCCCAGGAAGAAATTTCCTGAAATACTCAGAATCTGAGTTTTACAGAAACTGGCATGTGCAGCATTGCTGAAGTCAAGATAAGGAACAAGATAAGGAACATTCAGCATGGTACTGCATCTCTTCTATACAATGACAGCAAGTGTTGCTCTCAAACATGTGGGCAAAATAGTCTCTTTTTCCACCTGTTCAGCCCCTGCCTGCAATCACATTAATTCAGGGTCAGTTACCTCTTCAGAGCTGGCAGCAGAACGTAGTAATTTAAAACCTCCCTCTTGGTGCCTAAAGAAAATACCTAACACAGCTGAGAATTCAAATTTTCTTCGTATCTGGGAGAAGCAGGAAACCAGTTTTCATTTGTTCCTGTGCAAGCATCTGGTTTTCACTCGTAGCAGTCAACTGTGCTTACAAAAGCCCCAGTTCACCATGTCTGCTACAAATATTGAAGGCTAAATTGTCATCTTATTATCTCAAGTTAACACATTGTCACTGGGCACAGGCAAGGGACTACAGCAGATCCCAGTGGAAGCTTCTCCTATCACTAGTAATTCTAGATATTAACAGAAATGTTAAAATTGCCACTTACATTTTACTATAATTTAAACCATCCAAATTGCCTCTGCTCAGTACTACAGTAAAGTAATCCTACTGATGCCAGGAAGCAATGAAAGAGCTGTCTTCAGTTATTTCCTTCCAAATGCTTTTAAATGAGGAGGGTAACCATGACCAGAGGAGTTGAGAAGTGAACACTCTGAGCTGCATTTTTCCTGTTTGCTGATATTGTGATGCTATTTTCATGCACTGCAGGGCTCTTTCACATAGCTGATCTCTTCCAGGTCACCAGTCACAAAGGATATCAATACAGCACAAGAAACTCAATTGATTAAAGATAATCTGTATAACTATGGGAGGTGAGATTATCAGATCTTGGTAAATTGCATTGCACAATGAATCTGCAGTTACCCAGGGAAGAACTAAATAAATAAAAACACAAAACAAACAAAGAAAAAGAATTTTTAAAAATTTAACTTAGGAGATAAACTCCATGGAAAAGGCACTGACCTTTTTCACGTTTTTGTTTACATCAACCAAGTTGAGCAGGAAGATGTGGTCCTTTGCCCCGACTAGTAGCCGGCCCCTCTCCTCATCTAGCAGCAGGGTTCGAAAATCAAGCCCCTCTGTTGAGCCCAGGAATGGGATGCAGCTGTTTGAAAGCAGCAAGTCTGTGGAAAAACAAAGAAAATCTTTCTAATCAAAATGTTTATATATGACTCATCAGTGTCTTTTATAAATATATGCAACCAGCATGGAGTGTACCAGGGAGGTAAGTGCAGTCTTGGAGCATGTCTTTCTAGAGTCATAATACAACTCCTGTTAACTTTGGGTTTCTCTGGGGTTTTTGTTACTTCCAAATTGGGTAATATTTACTTTCACAAAATATTTTTATATATAAAATTTTCTTAATAAATTATCTGTATGGCATAAAGAAATGAGAAATTCAACAGAAATTAGAAACCAAGAAAGTCATCTTTGCAAAATGTGTGCTATATCTTTCCTTCATTCTAAGGAAACTAATTATATCACCATAGTCATGGATATCAAGGATCAAGGATCAAGGATCAACACCTCACCATATTTGGTGCTCCACATACAAAGCAGCAAAGAAGGCCAATGCCAGCCAAGAATAATTAGGAGCAGGAAATGGTGGGTAGGGACATTTGAAGATACATTCAGTTCAACTCCCTCACTGTGAGAAGGAACATATTTGACTAGATCAGCTTGCTCAAAGCCCTACCCAACATGGCCTTTAACACTTCCACAGATGGGGCATCTGCAACTTCTCTGGGCAACCTGTACCAGTTTCTCACCACTCTCATAATGAAAAATGTCTTTCTTATATCCAGTTTCTATACACTCTCTTTTAGTTTAAAACTACTGCCCCTTGTCCTGTCACTAAAGGCTTTGGTAAAATGTCCTTCCTCATCTTTTTAGCAAGCCCCCTTTATATACTGAAAAGCTGCAACAAGGTCTCCTCAGAGCTTTCTTTTCTCCAGGCTGAACAACCCCAAACCTTCTCAGCCTGTCTTCATACGGAAGGTGTTACAGCCCTCTGATCACTTTCAGGGCTCTTCCTTCCAATGTACATGTCTTTCTTGAACTGGGTGTTCCAGAACTGAATGTAGGACTGCAGGTAATTAAGAAAAAAAAAAAATGCTCTATGAAACTAATGAAAGAACCTATACTGTTGTAAAAAAGTTTAAAGGCTGTAAAATAAAAATTTTGTAATATTTTGCCTAATGAATACTCTGTGGACGTAATTCTGCATGAGGACACAACATACAGAAGAGAGCACAAGGATAGTTAAGTCTTGTTGGGTAGTCATTACTTTGGGGAAAAGAAAATAAACATGTGAATCAGTTCTTCCACAAGCAAACTCTCCAAGCTAAACTATTTGGAAATCTTCAGACAGAAAGGCAAATCCTGTATTTAACTGAACATAAAATTAAGGGTATTTCCACCTTCCTGGCACTGGATGGACAATGTAGCATTCCTGCTAGAAAAGCCAGGCTTACTGCGCAAGTTATTTGCACATCCTGATCATGATTAAAATTAGGGCCAGTGTTTCGGAGAAAAAGTCCTGAATGAAATGAAAGGAAAAACCCTCCCAAAATCTTTTCTCCAAGGTCTCTCACAAACCATGTGACAGGCAAGAAAAGATTAAGTTCTGGTGTTGGCTAATAAACAGCACTGTGAGAAGAGGAGTATTTCATCATTATTAATCTGACTACCTGTTACATAATTATGACAATTATTTTTTGGCTCAGTCACTTCTACTTAAGTGTGTGTACTTTTGTCAGGCTCAGTGCACAATGTTGTTACGGTACAATCTGAAAACAAATTGTCATGCATTGCAGCTCCTGTTCCCCTAGGTGAGATTTCTTTGGCAGTACTTTGGAAAAAAAATCTTGCTTCACACTGAAAAGTAATATCCAATGCTGATCACTACACTACTATACACCAGCACTGTCCTTTCCCACATATCTTTTGTGAAGGCAAAGATGTCAGGATTTGTTTTCTAAACTAGTAACACTTTAAAAGATCTCTTTATTAATTGCCAGCAAGATCACTTTAGGAGCAGTTTATGCTTAACATGGTACTATAAAAACCTCAGTCCTCACCTGCAGGACACAAGTAACTAACATACAGAATATGAGGGAAAATTTCTTCCCATCTGCAGCCACAGGAGTTTGATATGAGGAAGGATAAATTATATGCTTGTGCAAATGCTGTAAAGCACTTTCAGTGCTTAGAGCCAAGCAAAGCATGGGCCTTTGCAAGAGTGGCAATTGCAAAAATATCTGGATTTGATTCTTCTCCACATACATGAAGGATGATGACTAAGACTGCTGTCTACTTCCCATTTCCTTCTTATTTGAAAGGAATGATCTCTTCAGAGATCATCCCAAATGGACATTTGTCATCTGTTATTTAACAGTTCTAGAATTTCTCAGTAGAAAACACCCCACCTGGAACAGCTACTACAGTGATGGAAAATGCTGCCTCATTACTGAAATGCCCAAGTGGGAATGAGCCCTGCCTGATGCCTTGTTCAATCCTTTATTTCACTACATCATAAGGAAAACATCTGTAGAATACTCCACATTGAAATCACAACACTGCACACTCCTTTCTTACTGATGCAAATGACAACACAAGCTACAAAGTGGTGAAGAATCAGGTTTGGTCAGTTATTTACTACTGACAACAGCTTGGAAATAAGACACTGAGCATGGCCACTGATAAGATTATAACTGTAACATGACCTAATAAAACTTTACAAGTAAACATTAACAGAGGGTTGACTAAGTTTCAGCCAAATTAATCATTGTTCTCACTCCATAAAACAACACAATCCAATCTTATGTGCTGAAATTTCCCTTCACAGTGAGACGTATTTACTATCACCAAGGATATTACACTGGAAAAATTTACTGTGAAAAGCACATTTCCCAATGATTTTCAAGCTTAGAGCAAGCTGTTGATTTGAATCACTGCATCTCTGCAGCCTGGCTAACACAGAACCAGCATTCTCACAAGGCACAGTTAACAAAGTTAGTTACAGGGATGGTCTTTCATGAGTACATGTTCAGCACTCAGTTTATAGTTTCTATTTGCTGTTTTTCTCAAAATTAAATACTTTTTTCCAGGCTGGTGATTAAATAAGCATCCCGCTAACTCCCCTTCTGGGTTAATCTTGCACTGCAGAGTGGTAGAAGCTGGAATAGTAACTGGTTTTTATTCATTTAGCACAGTATCTCAGTGGACTTGGCTCACAACAGCATGATCATTGCTTAATCAAAAAATCTCCAGCAGCAGAGCCACAGCAAAAAGCCTTCAAAAGTAAAAATGTCATTCTGTTCTGATAATATGTATTTGCATTTCTAAAACATATTTAGACTTCCTGGCATCAAGTCATATGTGTGGTGACCACGCTACCATTCCTCCACTCCAGCATGGTGTAAGAATGCAGCAATGTGTAACCACTTGTTTCAGACTCTGAATTCCCTTTGTGACCAGTTACAGACATTTTTTAATGACAAGCCACGCCCAAATTAGCAGAAATGGAACATCTCAACCTCTTTCAAAACAGTTACATCTAATGACAACTTTGAAGGACTCTGAAATTAAAAGTTGTATAACTTTCATATACAAGAACAAAGGCTGCATCACTTTCCTTTATGTAGGATCAAATCCTTTCTCATGCCGGGGAAATCACCTGAAGATTTACGTGGGCATTGTAGAAATTCTCAACCAAAATTCTGGGATAAAGAAAAGTACTTATAGCATGACTGCAGCAATTTATCCAACTCCTAAAGTATTCTGAGTTTAAAATTGACCAGCTGACCCCAGATGTATTGGTATGAAGGCAAAGAGAATAAATACTTCAAGACAACTACCAATCTCTACTAAGTACTGCAAGAAATATATTGTATTTTGTTTAGATGCATGTCACCATGGACAAAGCTGTATAGGTGAGGTGGCTCTCATTGCTATACAATACTGTTAAGTCTGGTGAAAAATGTAATATTCATGTAACAGCAGGGCCTCTTCAAAAGGATAAAGATAACTGGGAATAGAGAAAACGTGACATTCTGTTGTTAAAATTTTGTGTTAAAACCTTGGTAATGAGAAAAGCCAAAAAAAGAACTATTCACTAAACCACGTTTTACATTAGGGACTTCTCTGTTCATCTTTTAGGACTGAATTGTTCCCCAGGAGGGTATTACAGCTATGAAAATGACAGTGTCAAGAAAACCTTTCCAAATATTCCTAAAAAATTCAGGTGTACTCTGCTGTAGAATTTCAGGCATTTCAGGGCATTTTCACTTCAACCTTCAAGCATTTCTATGGTAATGCTCAAGAGAAAGCATACCTCAGATATCCAAAATCTCTGTATGCAAAATGTCTTTATTTCAGGTAGGTGTACAGGAAGCACATTCCCTAAGATAAAGAGCGTTAAATATAAAGAATGACACATTTCAGGCAACTTGAGAAACTTCTCTCCTTTTATTAATTTTCCAAACATAGCTATCCAGATATTACTGAAAAGCAAACAAATGACTGCAATAGGGTAGCTCAATTCCCTAAACTAAAAGTAACTTTGCAAAATAGTTACACACTGAAAATACTAAAGGGCGTCTGGAAGCAATGCTAATAAACAATTCCAATTACGAAAACTTGAACTACCTATTCTCCTATGGTAAAGTAAGCTACAAGTCACTGAAGAACTACATTAATTCCCTAAC